>JACEIK010005136.1:6146-18189 GCA_018107945.1 Datura stramonium | reverse complement strand
GTTTTACCCCGTAGTCCAGTCCTTGTGGGTTCGACATTCCGGTTCTTAAAAAGAGCCACTATATTACTTGTACGACCCGTACACTTGCGGGCTCATCAACGTTCCTCCCACAATCACTTTCTCCACCTTTTGCTACCACACTTCTAAATTCATCATTCTATCTGTAGTTCATTCTACTGCTCATGGCTCATACTACAAAAATCACACTATCTCTAGTTTTACAATACTACCCAAGAATTTAGAGAAACACTCTCCCACTAAGGGTGTCATCTGCATTAAAGTTTTAGGGAGGGGGGGTCTGAGAGCACATCTTATTATAGGCTCAATGCACGATTCATGATAACAAGAGTACATTCGTACAATGTATTAGTATTAACTACAGTAATGGGCTCATCTTAAATCCTTATGTAGTCCCTTAACTTCTGCTGAGGCTATCTAAGACAACCTCACTAATAGGAATTTTAGCTCTTCTTCTTTTATCAGCTTGAAGATAATGTGTGTTCAGCAAAATTGGAATAATGCATGAATCTTCATTAGTTCCTTATGGCATAGCTTTATTGAATAATTTAGAATGTGAAAGAATGATAAACTTTTCTTAAATGTTAGTAGTCCTTCATTTATAGAAGAGGGGCCCTCATAATGATAAATGAGATCCTACTGACATAGAATCATAGACTCCTTAGGATACTTGAACTCTATGCTCTGATATCATGTTTGTCATGCCTCGAGCCTACACCATGGATGCGACTAGAACCCAAAACCACAAGCAGCCTATAGCACCCCAAAGTTTTCTAATACTAGACTCAGGATTTGGAATTTTACTAGGTAGAGAAAACTAAGAAATACCTAAGTACGGGCCTTAGTATGATTGGTTGCTGGCTGCTACGAGTCATACTACTAGCTGTAGCATGGTGTCTAGGGATGATCGATTGAGTCCATGATAGGGACCTATGATTCGTACCAAATGGTTTGAGTCGTACCAGAGGGTCGTAGGAAGAGATTCAGAGTAGTGTTCTGAGATGATGTGAGGAAGAAGGTACAAATCATGGTAGGTACCCAGAGAATGAAGTTCAAAGAATGATCAGGGGTAGGACCTGACACCGTGAGACTAAGTATGATTCGTGGTAAGGTCCTACGAGTCGTCGCACTGGACGGGACAGTTTGAAATGCAAAGTCTTTGGGGGATTTTCATAACATCCTATGCTTTTAACTGCTAAATGAGTTCATTTTGGGTTCTCAAAGGGGTGTATTAAGGTGTTTTGCTAATCCTAAACTTTTAACACCGCAAAAGTTCCTTAGACCAAACCTCAGACTTGGAATGAAATAAACTAGAAAGAAACCAAAAAAATTTCCCTCATAATAACTAAACCAATGAGTAAATAACAACGACCAGTTATCTGAGTCATTTTCAGCCTCTGCAGTTTTCATTCCCTAGACCAACGACTGATACAACAACCTATTGCTAGAAGTAATGGGTCGTCGTTCGGCCCGTTCTTGCAATACCCAAAAATCTATCAAAATCCTTCTCCTAGACCACGAGCCAGATGACGAGTCGTTGTTTGATCTAACGAATCGTCCCATGAAGCCATTTGAATAAATCAAAAAAATGTTAAACTTCCCCCGGTGATAATAGTTGGAAACAACAACCCATTACTTAAGATAACGGGTTGTTCTGTCCATCCATTGGGGGAGATCCAGAATCTGTTCAAAACTTCCTCCAGTTAAAACGTGTGGAACAAACGACCATTTATTCTATCTAAAGAGTCATTGTTTCCATCTATTGGTCAAGTCCAAAAATTGAATTTTCAAGACCCAAGATTAACAACTGGTCCCAATGAGTTGTGGTCACCACCAACGACTCATTGTTTGACCCATTGAGTCGGTACGAGCATTTTCTTAGACCTTTTCTCTAGGGAATTTTTGTAACTTCAAATTATTTTATATCCTAAGATATGACATCTTGTGATGTATTTGTAGGGGCATTAGAGGACTAGTGGACTCCCACTCCCCATTCCTTCCTAAACACGCTAAGTATCACCGTGAGAACTCAAACGATCTTTTCAAGGCAAGAGCTAGGGCTTCTTATCTCCCTCAATGTTTCAGGTTCTTTTATCAAGGGTTCTTCTACAGGTATGTGGGACTTAAAAAAGGGTTTCCTTCCATCTTTGTGTCTCTATTATTGTTAGAAATGTTAGCCATATAATTTTCTCTAGAATTATTTATTTAGGGTTTTCATTATATATTGAATTCCCTTACCTTTCCTCTGTGATTTAAGGTTCCTATTACTAGTATTACATCGTATTAATGGTGTTAATTTCATCTTGTATAGTGTCTTTCCATGATTATGAAGTCAGCATCATTTTTAGAGAAAACTTCTTTGTGAACTAGCATAATTTTGAAAATGGCATGACCTTTCAGAGTAGATGTGATTTCTCCTATTTATGTAACTATGCTCTGTAGAATTAAAAATATCCTAAATATAGTTAAAATCATTAGTATTATTAGGAAATCCAGGTCCTTCTTACACTCAGAGAACTTTAAGATAAGTAGTCCTGAATTAGTCTTAGGACATTAGTTTCGAGCTATCAGTGTCTTACTGATACTACATATATTTGTGTGTATTCGGTTAGGAGTATTACTTAGAACCGATTGGATTGGGGTTCAGTGCACCCAGGCTCCCAGAACTACATGCCATCGTAGGATTTGACCCGAATGGGTTTTACAATCAGTGGTCACGTAGCGAGTCACCCTATCTAGCAAGGCATGGTGGGCCCTATCGATGGGGAGTAAACATTGAACTTCACATCTAGCTCACATGGTTATATATCGATTAATAGACACTCCCACAGTTCACTGCAACCATAGTTCTTAGTCCAGTCCAATCTATTAGACTTCAGGATATGCCTATAATTCTAAGTCAGTTTATTAGTTTTACAGTATTCTCATATATATCAACCTATTGTTATACTCATGATTTCTAATACAGTCCAGGCATGTTATTTCAGTTTAATTTATGAGTGTATATGTGTGTTTCATTTACATCTCACATACTCAGTACATTTCAAGTACTAATCACATTCTCTCTATGCGCTATATCATTTTATGATGTAGGATCAAGTACCCAACCTCAGCATCACAACTAGTTTCTCTCGGTGATTTTCAGTAGTCGACACTGATGAGCCTTTATCTTCCGAGGACCAGAGTCTTGACTTCAGTTATTTTTATTTTATTGTTTCATACATTAGAGTTAGTTGGGGGTTTGTCCCAACAACTCATCAGTTTCTTTTAGAAGGCTTTCAGACCGAGTATGTTAGTTTCAACTTGAGTTCAGTGTTTTGATTAAATTCTAATATCTTATCAGATGTTCTCTATTTATAAAACTGTTTGGTCATTTGTTTAATAACAGCTTCCACTTAATATTCTTTTACAGTAGTTCAGTCATTATAGAATTATGCTATGCCATGGGTTTGCTTAGGGTCACTTGTAATCCTAAGTACCATGTTGCATTCAGGGTGCAGACTCGGATTGTGACAAACTTGGTATCAGAGCATTAGGCTTAGAGTATCCTAAGATGTTTGAAAGCCACATCAAGTTGAGTCCTTTTCATAGGTGTGAAGTGCACCAAACTTATGAGGATGAGTTTATGAGGCATTTTAAGGAAAATCCCCTTTCTTCATGATTCTTAACGTGCGTAGAGTTTTAATCTTCAAAATGTCCTCCTAACTCAAGCTTTACCATTTTTAATTGACGATGCCTCCCAAAAGGGGAATTAGAAGGAGGAACGATAATGTTAACCAGCCAGCTCCATTGACTCTAGCAGCCCCTAAGGACGATCAAGTGTCACATGCGGTGTTCCAAGCTGCTATCCCATTGCTAGCTCAAGCACTGACCAACTAGGTCAACCAGCAGGTCGTCTTACTTATCAATGCTAATGGGTCTATAGATACTTCTAGGGTTTGGGATTTCACTCGGATGAATTCCCCCTACATTTCATGGGTTTAACGTAGATGAGGACCCACGGAGTTCATTGACGAGTTTGAGAAGATCATCCCAATCATGGGTGTTACCTCTGTCAAAAGTGTAGATTTGGCTGCCTATTAATTGAAAGAGGTGGCGCAGATATAGTATAAGCAGTGGAAAGAGGGAAGGAAAAATAGTGCAAGTCCAGTGGAGTGGGATGAGTTTGTTACTACATTCCTAGGCAGATTCTTCCCCCATAAGTTGAGGGAAGCTAAGGCCGCTAAGTTTATGAATTTAAAGCAAAAAGACATGACAGTGCAGGAGTATGCCTTGAAGTTCACCTAACTGTCAAACTATGCTCCAGAAATGGTTGCTGAGCTGAGGGCTCACATGCTCAAATTCGTGAATGAGGCCTCAGATATGGTATTCAGGGAGTGCAGGACTGTCGTACTTATCAACGAGATGTACATCTCACAGCTTATTTTTCATTCATATAAAATAGAGGTGGAAAAGCAAAGGAGTTAGAGAAGAAAAGTAAACGAGCATAGACAGGTCAGTTTGAGTACTCGCAGTAGTGATCGGGCAGTTGTACTTTCCCACAATAGTAATAGAGACCTCCAACATCCTTTTCAACCACTGCTCCTTCTTCCAGGCCCCATAGAGATTAGAGGGGTGGAGCATTAGGCACCCAATCATAGAGCCATGTCTCTAGCAGTCGCACTTTTCCAATTTGTTCTAGGTGCGGTAAGAATCATCCGACTGAATGTCGTTTGGGTGAGGAAGTTTGTTTCTGTTATGGCCAGCTCGGTATTAGGTTGAGGGATTTCCCGTCAACAGGATAGGGGAAGGCCCAGTCCACCACATCAGTAGCTTTCCTAGGTCTGTCAGCTCAGCAGGGTACTACCTCAAGTATAGGCAGTGGTCAGTGCTAGAAAAGCTTCTACGTCTTATCCTCCCATCAGGGACTGAAAAACTCCCCGACGTAGTCACTAGTTTGTTACGTCTCTTTCAAATAGATATTTATGCTTTACTATATCCAGGAGCCACACTTTCTTTCATGACTCCTTACATTGCCGTCCATTTTGATATCAGTGTAGAAGTTCTCTCAAAGCCGTTTTTAGTCTCTACTCTGGTTAGTGAGCCTGTTTGAGCTAGCTGGGTATACAGGGATTGTCCGATCATAGTGTTACATAAAGTCACCTCAATTGATCTAGTAGAGTTAGATATGGTCGATTTTTACCTCATTCATGGAATGGACTAGATACATTCCTTCTATGCCTCAGTTGACTCAGAACCAAAGTCGTTAGATTCCAGTTTCCTAAAGAATTAGTCCTAGAATTGAAAGGTAGTACTTTAGTGCCTAAGGGTCAGTTCATCTCATACCTTAAGGCTAGGAAAATTGTTCTCCAAGGGTACATCTATCACCTAGTTAGGTTTAAGGAGTCTAGTTCCGAGATCCTGACACTTCAATCAGTTCTAGTTGCAAATGAGTTCCCTGATATGTTTCCCGAAGATCTTCTTGGAGTCTCTCCCGAGCGGGAAATAGATTGTGGAATAGACCTTTTCTCAGATACCTATCCTATCTAAAGACCTTTTCTCAGATACCTATCCTATCTAAATTCCTCCTTACAAAATGGCTCATGTGGAGCTTAAACAGTTAAAGGAACATCTAAAAGACCTTTTAAATAAGGGCTTCATCATATCCAGCATCCCCCCATGGGGTGCCCCATTCCTATTCGTGCGAAAGAAAGATGGTACCCTCAAAATGTGCATCGACTAACACCAACTGAACAAGGTCATAATTAAGAAAAAGTATCCTCTACCTAAAATTGATGACTTGTTCGAACAACTCCAAGGAGCTAGCTATTTTTTCAAGGTAGACCACAAATTAGGATACCACCCCCTTAGGGTAAAAAAATGTGGCATTCCGAAAACAGCCTTTGAAACTCGATATGGTCACTACGAATTCATAATTATGTCTTTTGGACTAACCAATGCTCCTTCAGCTTTTATGGATCTGATGAATAGGGTATTCAAGCAGTACATGGACAAGTTCGTTATTGTCTTTATAGACGATATTCTAGTTTACTCCAGAACAAAGGAGGAGTATGTAGACCATCTGAGAATAGTTTTGCAGACTCTCAGGGATCGTCAGTTGTTTGTTAAATTTAGCAAGTGTGAATTCAGGATAAAATCATTTGCATTCCTCGATCATGTAGTCTCCACTGAGGGTATTCAGGTGGATCTTCAAAATATAGCGGTAGTCAAGGACTAGCAAAGACCCACCTCTCCGTCAGACATCAGGAGTTTCTTAGACCTAGTCGGTTACTAGAGACAGTTCATATAAGGGTTCTCCTCCAATGCTTCTCCTTTGACCAGACTAACTCAAAATAAGGTGAAGTTTTCATTGGTCTTATATAGGTGAGAAGAGTTTTCAGGAGCTGAAGACTCGACTCACTATAGCGCTAGTTTTGACTCTTTCAAAAGGGTCAGATGGGTTAGTGATCTTTTGTGATGCCTTTAGAGTTGGCCTTGGTTATATTCTGATGCAGCATGATAAAGTCATAGCTTATGCTTGTAGATAGCTCAAGGTTAATGAGAAGAACTGTCTGACTTATGATCTTGAACTGGCAGTGGTAGTATTTGCCTTGATGATTTCGAGGCACTACCTTTATCGGGTTCACGTGGACATTTTTACTAACCACAAGAGCCTATAGTATGTATTCAGTGAAAAGGACCTGAATATGCATCAGAGAAGGTGGTTGGAGTTGTTAAAATACTATAACATGAGCATCTTGTATCACCCCAGTTAGGCCAACGTAGTGGCTCATTCCCTTAGCAGGTTGTCTATAGGAAATGTTGCTCATGTTAAGGATGGAAATAAAGAGATGGTAAAGGATATTCATAGCTTGGCTTGTTAGGGGTCTAGTTGGTTGATTAAACAGAAGGTGGAGTTTTTATCTAGAGTGGGTAAGAATCCTCCCTGGTATTGGAGGTTAAATCAAAGAAGGATGAAAATCCTATTCTACTCAAGTTGAAGGAAGCAGTCCTAAGGAAAGAGGTGGAAGCATTTCCCAATAGGGGAGATGGTGTACTCTATTACCATGGAAGGTTGTGTGTTCCAATGTAGATAATTTGAGATAGCAGATACTAATGGAAGCTCACAACATCAGGTACTATATCTATCTAGGTGCCTCCAAGATGTACCATGATCTACAAGAAGTCTATTGGTTTAATGGAATGAAGAAGGACATTGCAGATTTGTGGCTAAGATGTCCAAATTGTCAATAAGTCATGGTTGAACATCAGAGACCTGGGGGGATGACTAAGGATATTAACATTCCTACTTAGAAGTGGGAAGAAGTGAACATGGATTTCGTTATAGGTCTACCTCATATGCACCGACAGCATGACACAGTTTGGGTGGTTGTACACTAGATGACTTAAGCATATTTCCGACCAGTTAAGGCCATAGATTTAGCAAAGGATTATGGTAGACTATACATCCAAGAGTTAGTATGACTGCATGGAGTTCCCTTGTCCATCATTTCAGATAGGGGTACTCAGTTCACCTCACATTTCGAGAAGTCATTTCAGAAAGGACTTGGTACTCAGGTCAAGCTCATCATTGCTTTCCACCTATAGACAGATGACTAGGCTAAGCAGACTATTCAGGCTCTGGAGGATATATTGAGGACTTTTGTGATCAATTTCAAGGGTAGTTAGGATGATCACCTACCTCTCATCAAGTTTGCATACAACAATAGCTACCACTCCAGTATTCATATGGCCTTGTTCGAGGCATTATATGATATAAGGTGTAGATCTCCTATAGGGTGTAATTAGATTGGTGAAGCTACCTTAATAGGACATGATTTAGTACATTAGGCCATGAAAAAGGTTCATCTCATAAGGAAATAACTGAAAATAGCTCAAAGCCGACAAAAATAGTATGTAGATGTAAGGAGAAGGGAGCTGGAGTTTGTTGTGGATGATTTGGTATATCTAAAAATTTCACCTATGAAAGATGTCATGAGGTTCAGGAGGAAAAGAAAGCTTAGCCCTAGATATATTGGTCCTTAAAAAATTATAAGACGCATTGGCAATGTGGCTTATGAGCTGGATTTTCCTGCGGAGTTAGCATCGATGCACCTAGTCTTTCGTGTGTCCTTGTTGAAGAAATGCATCATTTATCTGACCTCAAGCGCTGCCTTTAGAGAGCGTTGGTGTAAAGGATAGTCTCTCTTACAAAGAAGTTCCAGTTCAGATTCTATACCGCTAGGTTCGTAAGTTGAGAAACAAGGAGGCCGCTTCAATAAAGGTTTTATGGAGGAACCAGCTACTTGAGTGAGCTATATGGGAGGCCAATGCATATATGATTGCTAGATACCCTCACCTATTCCCTTCCAGCTCAACTTTAGCATCAGGTACTAAATTCCTCCTTAGTACTCTATTTAGTTCCATCCTATTCAACTCTATTCATGTTTTTAGTATGCACCCTAGTTGCATGAATTCAGTTAGTAAGTCTATCTCAATTTAGAGTCAGTCACTCCTTCAGTAATAATATTATTATCTTCAATTTTTGATTTCATCTCTTTCCCCAGTCTTTCAACATACTTAACCTTCATTCAAGGATGAACGTTCACAAGAGGAAGATATTGAAACACCCCAATAGTTCCTTAGACCAAACACCACACTTGGAATAAAAAAACTAGTAAGAAACAAACAAAATCCTCAAATGACTCAACCAACGATTCGTTATCAATAACAACTACCTGTTATCTAAGTCGATGCCAGCCTCTATAGCTTTCATTCCTTAGACTAATGAGTGATACAATGACTCATGGCTAGAAGTAATGGATCATTATTCGGCCCATTTTAGCAATACCCAAAAACCTGTGAAAATCCTATTCCTAGACCACGAGTGTAATACCCCGGAAGGGACTAAGAATAGACACGAAAAGTATAATTTGAAAAGTGCAGAAAAAAACTGGAAAAAATATCTCAGGACGGGAGACATAACAACTCATGGTGGGATACCAAGAGTCGTCGTGTGCAGTTGTGGGGTGGAGGTCAAGAGGTAGTGGCGACGGATGACCTGACGAGTCGTTAGGAGTGGCAACGACTCGTCTTGTCAGTCGTTAGGAGGGAGAAGCTTTGGTTCTAAGGAAATTGCTAGTGAACTTAACGAAAGGGCGGGAAGAATCGTTGGGTTTGGCGACGAGTCATGATGTTGGTCGTAACCTGAAGATTGAGAAATTCTAGTAGACCTGACGAATGGACCTAACGAGTCGTTGGGTGGGACAATGACTCATTAGGTGAGTCTGGCATCAGTTTGGGAAATTTTTCAGATTTTCTCACGAGCAGGTTGGTAAAATCCCATGCTCCCATATTAAAAGTAATGTCATTTTTGGTATGTTTAGGGATGTTTTTAAGGGTTTTCCTAAGCCTAAACCCTCATTTTCTCAATATCCTTCTTCCTCCTCTCTTCTCCAAAGATTTTAGGAAATTCCCAAGTGTTTTTCAAGCATCAAGGAAGATAATCAAGTGGGTTGTTCATCTACTAGGTATGTGGGACTTCAACAAGGATATCTTTTCATCCTTGTACCCCAAAATGTTTTCAATAAGAACCCGACTTAAATTATTTAGAATATCACGAGCTAGGGCTTTGAATATTGAATAATTTCTTCCTCATCCTTTTCTAAAATGTTAATATTTACTGCAATTATGCAATTTGTTTCAAATGTTGATGTGATGGGTTGTTTGGATGTGGATTATATATCAGGAATACATGAGGGTAACATGTCGATCGGAAATTGGCTTGAGTAATCAATCGGTGTTTCTTATTGTTCGATTAATTTGTGTATTCACATATGAGAATGGTGAAATGGAGGAAATGTGGGCTGAATATATATGTGTGTAGCATGTTCTTCCTAAGTCAACTTGATAAATGAATGTGAATTGGTTATGCCTTCCTTGATTATCGTAGAAATTCTTGACCATGATGAAAGTGTGGGAATGTTGCTTAATTAACCCTAATGATGTGATTATGATTTAGAGTACCATGCTAAATTGAGTAAGAGTTGTGGGCTTGAGTAATTGAAGTAAACTATGTGCCATGACCATGTTTTAGATCAAATCAATTGGGTATGAATAGATTGCATCTCCATTGTTGAACTATGAAGCTTGGGCGGATTCTATATTGTTTTCCTTATTAAAATTGTTTTTATAAAATCCTAGAATCTAAAACGCCCGTGGCTAGAGAGTTCATAAATGGAGAGATTGTGACAAGTGTTTAAAAAGGGTTGTCACCTAATTACATGAAGTTATGCATCCTTGATAGATTATGAGTCGAGTTCTATAAATCATGTTTGATCTTAAATTACCTATTGAATGAGGTGAATACGGAATCAAGATGCCATGATAGTATAATGCTAGTACAAATTTATAGCATGCCAATAATGTGATGTTAAAGCTAATGAGGATGTTGGTTTTATAGTGATGTGAATCACGATGATTGAGCTTGTTATTAAAATGTAGAGTTGTAAATCCATGCTTATTTGAGAGATAGCATTAATAGACAATAGTGGAGAATGTATTACCTAGCTAGTCAAGAATGTCTTACCTAGACGATAATGGAGAATGTCTTACCTAGACGATAATGGAGAATGTCTTACCTAGACGCTAGTGGAGAATGTCTTCATGTAGTCAGTCGGGACTCACATCCCTAGTCAGTTGAGCATTTTATTTTTCCTGCGTTGTTGGGGAACTTCTTTTAGTCAGTGACTCCTATATCAGAGCATTCTCTCTCCCTATGATAGTTAGGGATTCTCTCTAGTTTAGAATGTTTCCCCTTTGATAGTCAAGGATGCTCCCATCAACCGTCAGGGACACCCCCTTAGACGTCAGAGACCCTCTTGACATCAGTCACGACATCACACTCTATATTATTCTCGGTTATTACTTTTTGCACATCAGCGGTTGTTACAGCAATACATGTATTTATAATGTGGTTAAGTTAATTGAATCCGTGAACCTCATGTAAGATAGTTGTAGTTCACTTCTATTACATTGCTATTAATATGTTTTATATTACTTCTCTCTTGCAAATATTATGAGTTAGTTTACTTACGCTTCCTGCATACTCAGTACATTCCAAGTACTGACTGCACACCTCTCATGCTATATTGTTTCATGATATAAATTCAGGTCTCCTGGCTCCGCCGCGTGGTTAGATACACTACCCCATTCTTCAAGCTGTCAGTGGTGAGTCCTCATCCTTCAAGGACGTGAGTAGTATTCTTGTTTTATTTTTCTTCAGTTTTCAGTCTTTTGGAGTTAGCTGGGGGCTTGTCCCAACAACTCATCAGTTTATTAGAATGCTTTCAGACTTGTTAGACAGGATCAACGTTGTACTTAAATTTTATTAAGTTGTCGTTTTGATTTATATCAGTTTATAGTCAGTTCTTCCACTTATTAATGATGTTTGACGTTTCTTATGTTAAATGTATGCGAGAACTATGCCATGGGTCGACTTGAAGCCTCTCAGGGTTCCTTGTCCCGTGTCTATGATCCGGGTGTACTCTCGGGTCGTGACAACAAGCCAGATGACGAGTCATTATTTGATGTAATGACTCATCCCATAACGCAGTTGGAAGAATTCCAGAAAATGCTCAACTTCCCCTAGTGACAACAGTTGGAAACAATGATCCATTGTTTCAAATAACGGGTCATTCTATCTGTCTATTGGGGGAGATCCAGAATCTGTTCGAAACTTCCTCTAGTGATAATAAGTGGAACTAATGATCCATTTTTCCATCAAATGAGTCATTCCCATCCGATGTTCAAGTGTAGAAACTAAATTTTAAATACCCAAGACCAATGACTGGTCCTAAAGTGTCATGGTCACCACTAACGACTCGTTGTGTGACTCGTTGAGTCGGTATAGGTAATTTTCAGATCTTTTTTCAAGGGAATTTTTGTAACTTTCTGTTATTTTATTTTCTAAGCTACAATGTTTTGGGATGTATTGGAGGGTGATTTAGAGGACTAGTCAACTCCCACTCCCCATTCTTTGCTAAAC
>JACEIK010005135.1:82997-107018 GCA_018107945.1 Datura stramonium | reverse complement strand
ATACAATTGTTTGTTTATAAAGAGATAAACCTCTTACTGAGCTTGAAATAATAAATGGCATCGTGTAATGATTTGTTTGTCGTTACGGAGAAGTAAGTCTAGAATAACCTATCTTGCCTAAGTGCACGTTTGAAAAATGTTGGGTGAGGGATAATTAAACCTGAGATTGAGTAATGAAATATGTGCAGGGAAAGGTGGGCTACTAGTTAATGGGGGACCGCTGTAGTAGTGGGATTTCCGCTGCAGCGGAACCGTCATGATGGTCGGAGGTCCGCCATAGAGAAGTAGGAAAATTAACCATCGGGTCCTCCATGGCATGGCTCTTGCCACTATAGCGGGTCTTTCATAGTAGAAATTTAACCGTTGCAGCGGACGACAGGAGGCAGAATGAGGGTTTAAGTTAGAATTTCGGGGTTTTTACCCTATTACTCTAAGGTACGAACTCTGAGAGAAGAAGGGTGATTTTTAGAAGGCAAACTAGTTTCTACTCTCTAAGGTAAGATTTCTAGATAATTCTCTTCCCATTTGAATCCCTAACATTTTAGAATCTCAAGGGTAGCCTCTAATGGTGGAATCCTAGCCAAGAAACCTAGGGTTGTGAAAATTAGGATCAGAGTTAGAGGAATGACCAGGCAATGATTCCTAGGCTAAACTGGGGAATGAACACTTCCTAGGGGATTGTGAAGGCATGTATTCGATTGTGGGGTAGTTTGAAACACGTAAATTGATAAAGTTAAGACTTTTAGAACTATTAACTTCTTAGGAAGGGTTTAATGAGTGGAAACCCATGAATTTGGTTGGAATAATTGATGTGAGAACAAAATATGATGAATTAATGGCGGATAACAATGGAGGCCGTTATGATGGGTAAGTTGGGGTGGAGTTAACTTCCCAAGACCCTTATTTGAAGAGTAAATAATAAAGTACTCTTGTGATTGTTATTTTAGATTCTGAGCGTTCTGAGGCTCTGAGAAAAGGCAAGGTTCCTGCGGAGTAGCTGATTTCTCATACCCTATAATCGAGGTAGGTTATAATTTATAAGCAGTTAAACTTTAGATAATGATGTGTATATGTGTGAAGTGATAACACAAATCTTTGGTCTTCAAAAACAATTTGTTGTTAATGTCATGAGGTGTTAAATTTGATTGTAAAATAAACTTGAGATGATGGTTGTCGATAAATGTTGTTGAGAAATTGAATGCCTTGAGACGTATATGTGTTCTTCCAAATTGCCATGTAAGTGGTTGAACATTGGTAAATATAATCACGCTGATGAGAGTACTTAATGCTTCTAAAAAGTCATACTAAATGACTAAGTGATATTATATATAATATGAGGATGAAAGTGGATAACACGCTTATCCTGAGATGAGTAGCTCATGCCCGATGGGAGCATTCGGTAAAGCGATTATGATTGAGTGGCTCGTGTCTGAGTAGAGTATCCAGACGAGAAGATGAGCGGGAGCGAGTACCACGCCGGTACAATGCATGGATTTCTAAAGTCCCCTGCATTTCATGATAGAAATGACATAAATAAGACTCTCTGGTATGTGTGTACAACAATAAGTGTGATTGAATATGTGGTGGTGTAACAAAGGCGTGTGCCCAACACATTACCAAAGTGAAGTCAGATTAGATGAATTGATTGTTGGGGATTCAGGTGTATCTATTCCCCATGATAACCTGATGAATTAATTATTGAAAATTCATGTTTTTATAATCCGTGTGAAAGAATGATAAATTGATTGTTAAGCTTTTGATGTATACCATTGATTGAGTTGATGAACTGACTAGGAAAAACTGCTAAGTGTGGAACTTGAGGTTGACAGATTGGTCGAACTACTACCTACGCAGTACCACTGCAGCGGACCTCTTACCACTGCGGCAAGACCACCATTGCGGCCACCTCCTTGTTGTAGCAGGGCCTATTTCAGTGAGCAAGCTTGCTTTCAACTTTACTCTGAATGATTCTACAGATAAGGTTATGCAATAATTAATTATGTTCGTGAATGTATGTTGTTGTTTTACTTCCATATTCATTATTATCTAAGGTCGGTCAATGATGTCTATTAGTACATTGTGTCATACTGATACTATTCCTGCACTTTTTTTCTGAGTGCAGACTGCGATCCAGGAAGCTCCTCTCGACCCCATTTGTAGTAGAAACTGTGGGATATCCGAGGGTGAGATGATTTTTTTCAAGCCGACGCAACTTCTCCGGAAGAAATGTCTTTTTGTTCGGACATGGATTATTTACTTTCTGTTATTCCTTTAGACTATACTTAGACAGATGTCCTCTATACGATGACTTTCAGTTCTTGGGTTATATGTAAGGAGGTTGTTAATAATTCTTTCAATTTTATTAGACTTCCGCTATTTTATTTTGTGAGTGCTTAATTTAAAGTATGAATGTTGTAATAGGATGAGCAAGTTTGGGACACGTTGGTTCGCCCACCGAGGGAAATAGTGTGGGTGTCATTCATGGTCACTTGATTCGTGAAAAAGATGGTATCAAAGCCCTAGGTTCATTGATCTCATCGTATGAGAATGAGTCTAGTAGACTCTCGCGAATTGGTGTAGAGATGTCCATTACTTATCTTTGAGATGCTACAGGACTTTAAGAAAACTCCCTTCTTCTCTCTCTTTCATGCTATTACCTGGTGATCCAAATTGGTATCTGGTGATACAAATTGGTATCCGATAACATTTTTTCTTTCTTTCTCTCAAAGATGGCGAGGACACGCATAGGAGGAACCAGAGAGGAAGCACCAGAGCCGATGGTAGCAGCTGCAGTTCATAACAGAGGACAAGGTCGAGGTTCCGGGCGAAGGCCTGCTGCTGCCAAAGGTAGGTCCCGTGCTCCTAGTCCCTTGTGGGAGAGGTCAGAATCCCCAGTGCCTCCAGCAGTTTCGGACGAAATGGCAGTGGAAGTGGAAGTTTCGGCAGGGAGAGGCGACAGCTGCTCCGTCTTCCTCCGAGGTTCTGGCTCAGGTGCTAAATTTTCTGAGCGTTCTCGTGAGTAACTGAGTAGCACCAGAAACTCTAGCAGGTCAACACTAGGGGTTACAACATGCAGTAGTTGTAGCTCCTCGCATGGATGACCTTTCTGAAGTAGTTATATTTCCGAGACCGGTGGTTGGACCGATGGTGACTGGAGATGAACAATACTTGTTCTAGAGCTTCACAAAGATGAAGCATCACACCTTCTATGGACTGAGGCTAAGAACGCCTATGAGTTCATCATTAACTGCCACGAGAGGCTCTAGAAGATGGGGGCAGTATAGAAGTACGAGGTGGAATTTGTCACCTTTCACCTGATGGGAGATGCCAAGCTTTGGTGGAGAGTGTTTGTGGAGTGCAGACTGACGGGGTTACCGCCACTGACGTGGACTCAGTTCTACTCCACTTTCCTATAAAAATATATGCCTCGTACCCTGTGAGGCTGGAGGCGAGACAAGTTCACCAACATTGAGTAGGGAACCTCCTACGTTGTAGCCTATGAGGCCCGATTTCACTCACTGTCCAGGTATGCCCTGCCATTATTACCCATCGAGGAGGAGAGGATCAAGCGGTTTTTTAAGGGCCTAAATGTGGGACTTTAGTTGTCAACTCTGATGATGGTCTCGATAGGTAGGACATTTCATGAAGTGGTGGAGTTCATGAAGAATGTGAAGGGGGTCAAGCTGGATGGTTACATAAGAAATTCTTAGAAGAAAGCTCCGAAGGTGGGTAACTTCAGTGGATTTTTTCTAGGGCTCCAATTCCCTATGGGTACTCCGGACGCCCTATTTATTCAGCTATGTAGGTATTAATCGAGGGTACTCCAGGGGCTATTCAGCGGCCTTCAGATACTATTGGGAGCACCTAGGTAGTTTGCTCAGATTTTGGGGCTCGCCCTATCTCCTACGTTTCGACTCAGAAGCCAGTACTTGACAAGGTATGTCATGAGTGTGGTGAGTATGGACACATTCGTAGATGGTGCCCCAGATTTGGATAGTGCTGGCAGATTATTCCGCACCTAGCCCCTAGCTCCAGCCAAGACAGGAAGGGGAGGTAGTGCGTTTAGCAAGGATCGCCCTCAGCTTGGGAGGGATAGTTATTCTGTAGGTAGAGGCGGTAACAAGCCTAGTAAAGGGGGTGCTCAGGAAGGATGGGATGATGGTCAGTCTGGCAGAGAAGGTACGCAACCCATTAGGGGCGAGTCTCAGGAAGGTGGTCAGGCTCACTTCTATGCATTCCACGATCAACCTAAAGTAGAGGCTTCAAGCACAGTTATCACAAGTCCTATTCTTGTATGTGATAGAATGACTACGACTTTATTTGATCCTGACTCTACTTTTTCCTATGTGTCTGCCTATTTTATTATGGTATTGGATCTTGTTTGTGGTGTTCTTGATATTCTGCTTCATGTTTCTACTCCTGTTCAGAATTTCGTGCTTATTCAGTGAGTTTTATGGGTTGTGGAATGGGGTAGACTTGGTGATCTTAGATATGGTAGAATTTGATGCTATCCTGGGAATGAGCTGGTTGTCTCCTTACAATGCCATTCTAGATTGCCACGCTAAGACAGTCACCATAGAGATGCCAGGGTTGTCTAGAGCGGAGCGAAAAGAAAATTATGGCCCTGCTCCTAAGAAGCTCATCTCCTATATCCGTGACCATAAATCGATAGAGCGAGGGTGTCCAGCTTACCTAGCCCACATTCGGGATACAGTTCAGAGGGTCCCTTCATA
This sequence comes from Datura stramonium, assembly GCA_018107945.1. Classification (NCBI taxonomy): domain Eukaryota; kingdom Viridiplantae; phylum Streptophyta; class Magnoliopsida; order Solanales; family Solanaceae; genus Datura; species Datura stramonium. The sequence goes on along the minus strand of JACEIK010005135.1, from coordinate 102,285 downwards.
AAGTCTGTTCTGGTAGTTTGTGAGTTTCTAGAGGTATTTTCCATAGATTTTCCTGGCATGTCGCCGGACCACGATATCAATTTTTGTATAGATTTAGAGCCAGGGACTCGACCTATTTCCATTCCACCATACAGGATGGCAACATTTGAGTTGATAGAACTCAAGGAGCAGTTGCAAGAGTTGCTTAGCTAGGGGTTTTTCATGCCGAGTGTCTCTCTGTGGGGTGCCCCTGTGTTTTTTGTGAAGAAGAAAGACGGTAACATGCAGGTGTGCATTGACTACCATCAACTGAATAAGGTAACTATTCGTAACAAATATCCCCTTCCCCAAATAAATGATATGTTTGATCAGTTAAAGGGGGCAGCAGTGTTCTCAAAGATCGATTTGAGGTCGAGTTATCATCAGCTAAAACTTCATGCGAAAGATATTTCAAAGAGAGCTTTTCAGACTAGGTATGGGCACTATAAGTTCTTGGTCATGTCATTTGGACTCACTAATACTCCAACAACTTTCATCAGCCTGATGACGATATTTTCAAACCATATCTGGACTCATTTGTAATCTTTTTTATTGATAATATTTTGGTGTATTCCAAGATGAGGCAGGAATATGAGAATCAACTGAGGATTGTGTTGGGGCTGCTAAAGGAGAAGCAACTCTATGCAAAGTTCACTAAATGTGAATTTTTTCTAGAATCAGTCTCATTTTTGGAGCATGTAGTCTCCAAGGAAGGGATTAAAGTAGATCCACAAAAGGTGGAAGCGGTTCGAAATTAGGCTAGACCCACTACAGTGATAGAGTTTCAGAGCTTTGTGGGGCTAGCCAGTTATTACCGCCGTTTTGTGAAGGGATTTGCGACCATTGCCTCTCACTTGACAAGGTTGACCTAAAAAAATGTGCCATCCAGTGGTTCGAAGAATGTGAAGAGAGCTTCCAAAAGCTCAAAACTTTGCTGACTACGATACTTATTCTGGAACTACCGATAGAAGATAAAGACAGGTCATTGTGTATGCTTCAAGGCAGCTTAAGGTGCATGAGAAGAACTAACCTACGCATGACTTAGAATTGACAGCGGTGTATTCGCCTTGAAAATCTAGAGATTTCTTGTATGGGGCCCGTTATGAGGTGTTCACAGACCATCGTAGTTTGCAGTATGTGTTTTCTCAGAAGGATCTCAACTTGAGACAACGGAGATGGATGGAGCTGCTTGAGGACTACGATGTCATGATTGATATCATCCAGGGAAGAAAAATGTGATGGTAGATTCCTTGAGCCAAAAAATAGTGAGCATGGGTAGCTTGGCTGGTTTGGAAGTTGCCCGACGTTTGATGGCCAGAGAAGTTTAGATACTGGCCAACAGTCTGGTGAGACTTACGTTGACAGAGTTAGGCGGAATATTAGCCAGTATGGAAGATAGATCATTACTGCTAGGGGAAGTTAAATCTAGGCAGTTTGAGGATGCAAAGTTGAGTAAGATTTATGACCAGGTCCTGCAAGGAGAGGCGAAGGAGGCGACAATAGATAATGAAGGAGTGTTGAGGATAAAGGACGTGTATGTATTCCCCGAGTTGGTGAGTGATGTGCTGTGAATCTACAACACTATTGATGCTCAAAACTAAGAAAATAGCAAGGATTTAGGTGTATTTATGTGGATATGAGGCAATTTTCCTTTGATTTCAGGATAAATGGGTGTTGGACAATAAATTGCAAAAGAAAGCTAAAAGTGTGCAAAAAAGGGCAAAAAATGCAGATCACAGTATGATCTGTAGGATGGACCTACGAGTCGTACTGAAGGCCTTGATCAAAAGCTGAAAGTTACCTAGAAGACTGAACTTATGAGACTTGTCACGGATCGTACCATGGTGGTATGAGTCGTGGTAAGCCAGTCGCGATGAAATCCAGAAGAATTGCACAGAAGGCTGATTCTCAGTACAAGAGCACCCTGCTACTCATGAGATGAAGGTACTAGTCATACCATACTGGTCGTGGTGAAGTTCAAAAAAAGTTCAAAAGATCAGGATCAAGTCACAGGTGTCAATGTACGAGTTGTAGTATGTTGGTACGAATCGTACCTTGGCCCAACACTTAGCCAAAAATCAGCCAACACTCCAAGCCACGAGTGGATGTCATGATCCGTGAGAAGCCCCTACGAGTCGTAGGTGGACTCGTGACGAGGTCGGCTATAGATATGGAAAGAAGTCCTGTTAGTTTAGGAAAAAGATTCTTGTGTGTCTATAAATACTTTTTATGTTTTATTTTTAAGGGAGGATGATGAATAGACTTAATTCTAGTAGGAAAACATTGTAGTAAGAAATTTTACATGGTTGGAAGAGAGAATTGAGTTGGTTCAACCTTTTCTTGAATTCATCTTGTTATTGCTACTTGTTATTCAAGATTTAGTGGTTTAATTGAAGGGATTGTTTTTCTCAATCATCTTTGTAAGTATTATTTTATGCCTTCAATCATGAACACAAATCACAACCTTGCAACTATGAGAGGCTGAAACCTCCATAACTAGGGTTGTGGGAAACATGATGGATTAACTAGTCAGAGTTGCACAAAGTGAGCCTAAAACCTATAATAAATACTTATATCGTATCCTCTTCATCTTTAATGATTCTCAGCGGCGTACAACATTAGGAAGTGACTGAATTCTTTACTTGCTTCGGTCAAAGAGGTAGAGATTAGGAAAAGAGAATTACAATGGAGCCTTGATCTTGATGATCATTGTATTAACTTGAGTTGTGGTCGCAGGATAGTTATATCTGGAACTTAGTGATAACGGTTAGTTTGCAAAACTCATGAGACTTGGTCGAGTAATTGAGGATAGTCATTCAATAGGGATTGGTCGATTGTTTGAATGAATCTAAGTTATCAGTTCTGTAAGTAAGTATTAGTAAAGATCACGAGTGTATATCCAAAGCTGTTATGAACCCATGGGGAACAGAAACCCTAGTTATCCTTTAATTATTGATTCACAAATATAATATTGACTGTTGTTTATTTTTATTATTGCTTTTTATTAGAATCCCCCCAATTGTAAAGTAATTACCATACAAGTTCATCTACCAGCTGTAATCTAGATCTTCCATATTCCCTGTGGTTCGACCCCAACCTCTTAGTTGGGTTCTTTATCGGCAATGTTCACTTCATACTTCAGTTGGAAGTGTGGTTTGAGCGTTATCAAAAAGTGGTGCCGTTGCCGGGGAATACAACTAAGACTAGGTTATTAGCTTGTATTTGACTTGTTGGTAGTTACTTTACTCTTAACATTTTCTTTTTCTTTTGATACCCACAGGCTGTCCTCCGGTGAATGCTAAGCACTTGGAGTAGAGGATACTCCCTTTTTCCACTAAATCCCAAAATCGAACGAGCACTGCATAAAATGGAAAACCCTGAGTAGAGAGAAACCCGCTTAGATGAAGAAGCTAGGCAAGCCGAGCTAGCTCGATTAGCTGCACTTCAGCAGGCTGGTGATGATAGAGATGTGGTGGTAAACGCTGGTGGACATGGGAGGGGCAACCGAGCTCAGAGATTTGCCCCTCAATTCTTCGATGATGATGACCTAGATATTGATGAGGTTGGGTCAACTGGAACAATTGTACCACCACCACTGCCCGTTGGTGCCAAATTTGACATTACAAGCACAATGATTCAACTCCTAAAAATGAATGGGGTGTTCAGTGGCCACGCAGAAAATGACGTCAACCTACACTTGATGAATTTTATAGGAATATGCAAGGCATACAGGTTGCCCGGAGTAAGCTAGGTTGCGATAAGACTCCGACTCTTCCCTTTCTCTCTATCAAGGGAAGCTACATTGTGGTTATCGGAGTTGCCCAACGACTCCATAAAAAATTGGAGGGAGCTTAAACAACCCTTCTTGGAGATATTCTATCCCCCATCAAGGATGTTACAGTTAAAAGATGAGATCTATAATTTCCGAAATATTAAGACGGAAGCACTTCATGAAACCTTGTTGAGGTTCAAAAAGAAGTTGACTAAGTGCCCGAACCATAAAATCCCAGATGACAGTTTGTTGGAAATATTTTACAGGTCTCTTAATAATAGCACCAAGGTTGTAGCAGACACGGTGTGGGTGGAGCATTGATGAGTCACACCTAGGAGGAAGCAGCCACTATCCTTGACAGGGTGACAAAGACAAACAGGGCCTGACATACAAGGGAGGCTGATGTAGTGGCAGGTACATATGTTGTTGGTTTGACTGCAGACCAACGAAGGAAGGAGGAAGAACGTGATCAGGAGTTGGATCACATGCGCACATCATTGGATTTGCTGACAAAGCATATCATGGGAGCAGGAGCCAAAAAGGTAAATGCAGTGGGAACACAAGGAAGGGAGCAAGGAGCAGATCACTCTAATTCTGAGGAGGAGGCAAACTTCCTAGATAGTCAGGTGGCGGGTTTCCGGGCCAACGCCCAAGCGTCTGGACAAGACAATTGGTGCCAAGGTTCTGGAAATCAAGGCCGGAACCAATACAGAGACAACTACAACATGAATGGGTTCATAGATAGGAGCCGTGGTCGTGAGTGAGAGGGAATGACCAGGTTGGAGTCTATGTGCCTCCTAACACACGAGAAGGGGAGGCCAAACAATCAAAGTTAGATAGTATGATGCCCGAAATGCTAAAAAAGGTGAGGTCCATGGATGATAAGTTAAAAGAAATTCGAAGTGACTTATCTAGCATGGGTCAGAAAGTGGAATCTCACGCCACCGCCATCAAGCAGATAGAACACCAACTTGGGCAACTGTCGGCATCAATGAACCCTAGACAAAAGGGTACACTTCCTAGCAAAACTGTCCAGAATCCAAAGAATGATGCTCATTTCATGGCAGTGATGACTAGGAGTGGTAAAACCACAGTTGACCCCCCGTTCCCTATTTAAGTTGAAAGGAGGAAAGAGAGCGTGATTGAGGAAGAAAAGATTGGTGATGAGACACAACATGATGAGTTGCAAGAGGCCCCTAAGGGTGAGAAGGAATGTGACATTGATCAAAGGGCAACTCTAGTGCAAAAGGCTATCCCGAGACACCGCCACCATTTCCACAAGGGATGAAGAAAAAGGTGGACAATGGTAAGTTCAAAAATTTCTTTCAATACTTAAACAACTTTCTCTGAATATACCCGTTGGTCGAAGCACTAGATCAGATGTCAGGATATGTAAAATTCATGAAGGACCTGGTGATGAAGAAAAGATCTGTAAGCTATGAGCCGGTTGACAATGTCCATCACTATAGTGCCATAGCAACAAGGGACTTAGCTCAAGAAAAGGAAGACCCAGGTGCCTTCACGATACCTTTTACCATTGGTAATGTCGAGTTCGCAAGGGCACTCTGTGATCTGGGAGCTAGCATAAATCTAATGCCCTTGGCGGTCTTCAAGAAGCTAGGATTTGGAGTCCCCACACCAACCTACATGCGGCTACTGATGGCCGACAGAACAGTAAATAGGCCAGTGGGCATCCTAATTGATGTGCTCATCAAGGTTGATAGGTTTATATTCCCAGCGGACTTCGTGATCTTTGATTGCGAGGTCGATTATGAGGTCCCAATCATTCTGGGGCGACCATTCCTCGCCACTGGGAGAGCTCTAGTAGATGTGGAAGCTGGCCTGTTGAAGTTTAGGCTAAACAAAGAAGAGGTCACTTTCAACATCTGTCGAACCATGAAGCAAGCAAAGGAATTTAGTGTGATCTCCGCACTTGAGGAAAAGTATGAGTCACTTGACGAATTCTGAGTAGTCAAGAGACTTGCGTCGTGCCACGACATTAAATCAGACGCTTCTTGGGAGGCAACCCAAGTGGTGGTTTGGTGAAATCTGAGTAACTAGACCACCTGCGTCGTGCCGCAACGTTAAATCAAGCGCTTCTTGGGAGGCAACCAAAGTTATCGATATAATGTGTGCTCAGTGTGTAGGGAAACAAAAACAGGTGGCTGAAAAATCTACTGCTACAAGATCTCAGTACGACTCGTGGTCAGGTCCTACGAGTCGTGGTAGCAGTGGTGGTGAAAAGTAGAGAAAATCCTAAGAAAAGTCTAACCTACGACTCATCCTACGATTCGTACCTCAATGGTACGAGTTATAGGATGCACTCTTAGGTCACTAGGTAAGTTCTCTATGGCTAAAGTCATTACGGGCCAGGGACGAGTCATAGGTTGCTCCTACAACTCGTGGTATGAGTCGTGACGGGTCAAATTTACCCGATTCGGCCTAGATTTTTAAATTGGCCCTCACCTACTTAAACTTTAAAATCAACCATCTTCCCATGCGAACACCCCCAAAACCACGACCCACGACTTGAAAACCCTCTTCCAAACACCCGTAGCTTCCTATCATCAAGAAATTAAGCTCGAAATTCTTGCTTCAACTGAGTGTGCAAAGCCCTAGAAGTTGATTTCCAGTCTATGAATCGACAATCAAGTAAGTGATTTACATTGTAAGTTCTTAATGCTTGAAAGTGAACTTAAGGGAATCGAAAACCCATAAGAATCAYTGGGTATGCTTGAAAATYAATGGGTATGTGYGAAAAACTCMAAMTCGAYCAAAAACCCACTRGAAATTTATTGAATTTTGAACCAAGAACACCTAAAGGGAGTTACGGGTAGGGGAGGATTAAGTGGTGTAAAAAGGGAGTTTACCAAATGCTAGACCTGGGGGAAATCTGAGTACCCAAAAATGTGCAAAACAAACACCTACACTCTGATAAAAAATAATCGTAAAAATGGGATGAAAAAGGGTATGCAGCACAGTATATGTCGTAGGTTTACACTACGAGTCGTACTAAGTGCTTGTACCACTTATCTTGAATAATCGATTTGTGAAGCCCACCCTACGACTCGTGGAATCGACCTATGGGTTGTACCATGAGTCGTGGTGAAAAACAGAATTTGTGCAAAATGGGACTTCATCAGATGACTCAAGGTACGGATCGTACCTTCACGGTAAGAGTCGTCCCTGCAAGTCGTGGTGCACCATCAGGGCTTCTCACGAGTCATACCTTTGAGGTACGACTCGTACTGAGGACCTGTGATGAGATACTGAACTTCTTCTATCTGATTTTTCTTTTTCAAAAATAGAATGCTAACCTCTTTCTCACCAATTTCGATGAAATACAAACACAGGGCAGACAAAGCACAAGCCCACAGGAAATTGATAGATGAAACAATGGACTCAGAGTCTGATCAAGCTAGAGATTCATCTAGTGGTTCACTTGAGGATTATCAAGTAGACACCTCAGACAAATATGGGACAAGAACCACTAGGGCAAGAGAAAAGGCCCAAGCTGAAGAAACCACGACCACATCCGCTCAAGCTCCCCAGTCTAAGAGCTAGAGAGGAACAATAAAGGTCGGGAACTGACTCCAACACTGAGGAAGGGTCAGAAGGGACCCAGAATGATGCAGAAAGTAGTAAGGAAGAAGTGGAGGAGGATACCCCATCCAGAGAGAATAGAACAATGTGGTGGAGAGTGTCGGGTGCTAAAGAGATATATGAACAAGGCATCACTCTCACCGCCAAGAACAAACCAAAGAGAAGCCTACAAGAAGAGCCGAGGATCCTCACTAATTGCTTGAATAAAGTCGAGGAGATAAAGCATATTTTTAGCTTCTATGGGTTAGATTGGATGGCCAAGACCCCTACACAATACACACAAGAGATCTTCAGGAAGTTTTACGCCAACTACCTGGACACAATGGAGGAGAAAGCAAAGGAGGGGAAAAAGATAAAGGAGTAGCCTTTCTTGGAGAGTGTTCTAGTCCGAGGGCAAGTAGTTGATGCATCCGACCAGACTATTGCACGGATGTTATATGGACCTCAGTTCAGACCAACAAAGTTAACACCCGAGTATGATTACAAGGTGGAGGCAATGAAGAAGATTAGGAGTCTGAGCAGGGGTGAGCGACAGAGGAAGCTGCAATGGCTAGTAGAGGTTATAGCTGAGAACAAGGACGAGGCTGAGTGGGTTACAGGTGGCAAGCAGGTGACAAAGAATTCATTGAACTTTATCGCAAAGGCCTGTTGGACATTGGTGAGACATCGATTAGCGCCCACAGTCAATGATAACATGCTGAGTGATGATAAAGCGGCGTTGGTGGCATGCCTCATGTCCCGCTACCCTCTTAACATCTCGAGGATCATAGCTACCGAGATACGAGATAGGGTAGTGGAAGTACGCACTACTATTCCATTCTCGAGCCTTGTATACAGTTTGTGCAGGGAGGCGAGAGTACAATGGGGTGATGAGAGATTGATCGGAGGCCAAAGAATTGTAGACATAGGACTTATCCGGGATGAGATGAACCCGGTAAGCAGATCCAGAATGCCCACAACCATCCCAGCAGCTCAGCCAACAGGGGACGTACAGGTGAATGTCCCCAATACTCAAGAGCAGAGTGAGACACCGACTACAGATGCCAGTCATTCAGAGTCAGCTCCCAGCACCTCAGCTACACAGTTGCCTAGTGTACAGACTCAGACTCCAGCAGGGTACGTCTTGGTACCGTAGGATTTCCTCCAGAAGCTGGCAAAGAGATTAACCATGGTCTAGCGCAAAATTCAGGCAATGATGGAGAATGTACAACCATGGGTAAAAACTGAGATAGATGCAGTAGCTCAGGCCCTTCATGCCTGCCTGGATAGTTTTGAGAGCAGATTTAACTTGAGGATGGCGGAGCAGTCAGATACCGGCAGTCTCCGTGCGGAGTTGGGGGCTCTTTGGAGCCAAGTGGTTGAGTTGTCTTTACGAAAACCAACTGTTATAGCAGGCCCCACTCTTCCAGACCTGGATGCAAAGCTTGAGAAGGATATTGACTTGGCAGCATTCTGGGGGCCAACTGCAGCCGGTGATAAAGGCAAGAAGAGAGCTGTTGAAGATGCTGGTGAGGAGAGTTTAAAAAAGAAGAGAAAGAAGGAGAAGAAAGAGTGCAAGCGGGCTAGAGCGGAGAGTATGCGAGCTCATGAGGAGCATAGGACTGAGCTACATGAGAGAGTTAGAGGAGCGGGAAGCTCCACCACAGCTCAGCTTGAGCTTGCTCGTGGCCATGACCCTTCGGGTGAGCCACATTCAGCCCCGGTTTCCACAGAGGCCATTCAAGCGGCTACAGTCACTGAGGGGGGGACCACTACCCCCATTGTTACACAATTGAGTGCGCCGGCCACTGCTAGCGCCACTACTACCGCGGAGGTACCACCTTCGCGACATGACAGAGGCAAAGTCTGAGTAGCCACAGGTATATCCTTCTCCCTTGTTTGATTATATTTTATGCTTCGGGGACGAAGCTCATTTTTTTAAAAAGGGGGGTGTACTTGTATTTTTGGGATATTTTTGTTCGCCTGAGGGTTTTTCTTGCTGTGTTTCTTTTCGCTCAGACATGCGATCTAGTAGAACCGACACGTGTTAGGATTTTTTATTTTTAGTTGTGATTTTTTTTAATTAGAAAATAACTTAGGAATACTCAGACAATGAATATGCACTACTTTTGTTATTTTTGAAAAATTGACCCTGTTTAAAAAAATTTTGCTATGTATTTGTGACAACAATGCATGATTTATGTGGATCATTTTATGTCATTTAGTTATTAATAGATCTAGTCTTGTTAAGCCATGTATGAATCAGACAGGTAAAGTGAAAATAGTTCATGTACTATGTGTGAGTGAGGTCTTAGTATTTGTTGCAGTATGTTGTTGAAGATCTAGAACTTGCCTGGTTGGTTTCTGCATAGGTTGAGGATGGTTGTTTAGGAGATGATCTTAGGCCATTTTTGTGTTAGCTCACTTTTTGCCTATATTGCCCTACCAAAGTGTCATGAGTCCCTTGATCCCAAGTTTGAGCCTTAATTAACCATATTTCTTTGATTTACCTGCTAATCGTACCCATTTATTTATAATGAACCTGTTTGTCCCTGGTCCTTCCTTGTATATTATGAACCTCAACATAAGCAAAATGCTTAAGTTGAGGGTGGCTAAAATAGGGGTGCATGAATGACGGGAACGGGAGTAAAGGAAAGAAAAGAAAAAGAAGAGAAAAAAAGAATGGTGAAAAATAAGGTGTGGTGAGGTGAAAAAGTCAAAAGCTGAAAGCTTGAGAATACTGAAAAAGAAAGAAATTCAAAAGATCTTGAAATTGTTGAAAAATGTGAAAAATCACCTCACCCATGCAAATATTCTTAAAATGGAAAAAAGGGAAGCAAAGGAGACAAAAAGAATGAAGGGTGAAATAGGAGGATGGTGTAGCCAATGAATATAGTGCCAAGGAAGAGATAGTCACTCATAAAATCTTTCATCTTTATCATGTCCAACCCCGACATTACAACCCATATCAAGTCCTATAGTGATCTTAATTTGACCATCTAACAAACCAAAACAGAGAAAATAAGGGCAAGCCTATGGTATCTGATGCATAATGCTTGCAGTTATTTGAGAGAGTGAGTGCTTCATTTGCCTAGTCCCATATTTTATTTGATACTTCATACTAGAGTGGGAACTTCATTTTTTGTGAGAGTACATGGATTATATTTTCTTTTACCATTGGTCTGTGAAACACATAGGTGATGACTTGATTGCTTGTTGATAGCTAAATGACATGTCTTGTCCATGAATATGATGTTTTGAGGTTGCTTGCAATATATTAGCTGATGATGTTTCAAGAGGAAGGGTCAATCGAGTTTGTATATAAAGTGCACAAATTTGTTTGAGTTTTGGCTGTAGTATCTTAAGTTTATTTTCTAGTTGAGCGTCGTGTTTAGTTTTTCTTTTTTTTTTTTTGCCTGAGGACATGTAAAAGTCTTAAGTTGAGAGTGTTGATGTGTTGTGAATCTACAACACTATTGACGCTCAAAACTAAGAAAATAGCATGGACTTAGGTGTATTATGTGGATATGAGGCACTTTTCCTTTGATTTCAGGATAAATGGGTGTTGGAACAATAAATTACAAAAGGAAGCTAAAAGTGTGCAAAAAAGGGAAAAAAGTGCAGACCACAGTACAATCCGTAGGATGGACCTACGAGTCGTACTGAAGGCCTTGATCAAAANACACTTAGCCAAAATTCAGCCAACACTCCAAGCCACGAGTGGATGTCACGATCCGTGAGAAGCCCCTACGAGTCGTAGGTGGACCCGTGACGAGGTCGGCTACAGATATGGAAAGCAGTCCTGTTAGTTTAGAAAAAGGATTCTTGTGTCTCTATAAATACTTTTTATGTTTTATTTTTAAGGGAGGACAATGAATAGACTTAATTCTAGTATTAAAACATTGTAGTAAGCAATTTTACATGGTTGGAAGAGAGAATTGAGTTGGTTCAACCTTGTGATCAACCTTTTCTTGAATTCATCTTGTTATTGCTACTTGTTATTCAAGATTTCATGGTTTAATTGAAGGGATTATTTTTCTCAATCATCTTTGTAAGTATTGTTTTATTCCTTCAATCATGAACACAAATCACAACCTTTCCACTATGAGAGGCTAAAACCTCCATAGCTAGGGTTGCGGGAACCATGGTGGATTAACTAGTTAGGGTTGTACAAAGTGAGTCTAAAACCCATACTAAATACTTATATTATATTCTCTTCATCTTTAATGATTCTTAGAGGTGTGCAACGTTAGGAAGTGCCTGAATTATTTACTTGCTTTTGTCGAAGAGGTAGAGATTAGGAAAAGAGAATTACAACGGAGCCTTGATCTTGATGATCATTGTATTAACTTGAGTTGTGGTCGCAAGACAGTTATATCTGGAACTTAGTGATAACGGTTAGTTTTCAAAACTCATGAGACTTGGTCGAGTAATTGAGGATAGTCATTCAATAGGGATTGGTCGATCGTTTGAATAAATCTAAGTTATAAGTTCTGTAGGTAAGTATTGGTAAAGATCACGAGTGTATATCCAAAGATTTTATGAACCTATAGGGAACACAAACCCTATTTATACTTTAATTATTGATTCACAAATATAATATTGACTGCTCTTTATTTTTATTATTTCTTTTTATTAGAATCCCCCCCATTGTGAAGTAATTACCATACAAGTTCATCTACCGGCTGTAATCTAGATCTTCCATACTCCCTGTGGGTTCGACCCCAACCTCTTAGTTGGGTTCTTTGTTGACAATGTCCGCTTTATAATTCAGTTGGAGGTGTGGTTTGGGAGTTATCAATGAGCTGATCAAAACTATCTTGTCAAAGGCTCACAACTCGAGGTACTCTATACATCCCGGAGTCACCAAGATGTATCATGACCTAAAGCAGTACTATTGGTGAGCAGAATAAAGAGGGACATTGTTGAGCATGTCGCCCAATGCCTAAACTGCCAGCAAGTGAAACATGAGCATCAGAAACCTGGGGGAGTACTCTAGAGAATTTCCTATTCTAGAATGGAAGTGGGAGTGAATAGCTATGGACTTCGTGGTTGGCCTTCCGAAGACGTTGGGGAAGTTTGACTCCATCTGGGTTATTGTTCATAGATTGACTAAGCTGACCCATTTCTTGCCTATTCAGGTGATTTATGTAGAGAGACTAGCCAAACTATATGTGAAAGAGGTGATTCGATTGCACGGAGTGCCAGTATCAATCATCTCAAACAGACGTACGCAGTTCACTTCCCACTTTTGGAGGACCTTCTAGGCTGAACTAAGTACCAGGTTGGATTTGAGCACGGCCTTCCACCTACAGATGGATGGATAGTCGGAGAGGACGATCCAGGTGGTGGAGGACATGCTCCAATACTATGTGATCGATTTGGGGGGCCATTTGGATAAGTTCTTACCTTTGGCAGAATTTGTATATAATAACAACTATTACTCAAGCATTGGCATGGCGCCATTCGAGGCGCTATATGGAAGGAAATACAGATCCCCTATCAACTAGTTTGACGCGTTTGAAGTGAAACCCTAGGGCACTGATTTGTTAAAGGAGTCCTTGGAGAAAGTCAGAGTAATTCAAGAACGACTGATGGCTACTCAAAGTAGGCAGAAGTAGTATACCGATAGAAAGGTGAGAGATATAGAGTTCATGGTGCGAGAGCAAGTTTTGCTCAAGGTTTCCTCTATGAAAGGAGTGACGAGATATGGAAAGGGGGGTAAGCTTAGTCTGAGGTACATTAGCCCGTTCTAGATTCTTCGACGTGTGGGAGAGGTAGCTTATGAATTGGCTCGGCCACCAGGTTTGTCAAGAGTGCCCCCAATATTTCATGTCTCTGTGTTGAAAAAATACCATAGGCATGGGTCTTATACCATTCGGTAGAATTCAGTGCTGCTTGATGAGAACTTGTCTTACGAGGAAGAGCCTGTGGCTATATTAGATAGAGAGATCTACAAGTTAAGATAAAAGGAGATCCCGTCAGTAAAGTTTCATTGGAAGAATCATACCATAGAGGAAGCCACTTAGGAGACTAAAGCAGATATGCGAGACAAATACCCCAGCTATTTGTGGAATCAGGTATTTTCCTTGTCTTTCTTTCTTGGGTTGTTCAGGGATGAAGTGTATTTTAATTAGTATATGATATAACGACTCATCCGTTGTTATGGGAAAGTAACTCTAGAACACCCTATCTCGCTTAAGTGCACGGTGAAAAGTGTTGGGTGAGGGATAATTGAACCTGAGATTGAGTAATGGAATGTGTGAAGAGAAAGGTGGACTACTGGTTAACAGGAGACCACTGCAGCGGTGGGATTTTTGTTGTAGTGAGACTATCATGATGGTCAAAGGTCTGTTGTAGCGGGATAGGAAAATTAACCATCGGGTCCGCCATGGCATGGCTCTGGCCTCTTTGGCGGGTCCACCGCAGCGAAAATCTGACCACTACAGCGGACGACAAGAGGCAGAATGAGCATTTAAGTTAGAATTTCGGGGTTTTCTCTCCACTAATCAGGGGCAAACCCGTTTCTCCTCTCCAAGGTAACATTCCTAGCTAACTTTCTTCCCATTCAATTTTCTAACCCCTTGAACCTCAAGGGTAGCCTCTAATGGTGGAATCTTGGCCAAGAACCCTAGGTTTGTGAAAACTAGGGTCAGGGTTATAGGTATGATCAGGCAATGATTCCTAGGCTTAAAAGTGGGGAATGATCACTTCCTAGGGGATTGTGAAGGCATGTATTCAATTACGAGGTCGTTTGAGACACAAAAATTGATAAAGTTAAGATTGTTAGCTCTATTAACTACTTAGGAAGGTTTAATGAGTGGAACCCACATGAATTAGGTTGGAATAATCGATGCGAGAACAAAATGTGATGAATTAATTGGCATATAACTATGGAGTCCATTATCATGGGTGAGTTTGGGGTGGGGTTAACTTCCCAAGACCCTTATTTGAAGAGTAAATAATAAAGTACTCTTGTGATTGTTATTTCATATTTCGAGCTTTACGAGGCTTTGAGAAAAGGTAAGGCTCCTGCGGAGTACCTTATTTATCTTACCCTGTAATCGAGGTAGGTTATGATTTATAAGGAGTTAGACTTTACATAATAATATGTATATGTGTGAAGTGATAACATGCTTATTTGGTCTTCGGACACAATTCGTTATTGATGTCATGAGGTGTTAAATTTGATTGTAAAATAAACTTGAGATGATGGTTTTCAATAAATGTTCCTACAGAATTGAATACCTTGAGACGTATATGTGTTCTTCCAAATTGCCATGTAAACATTGTTAAATATAACCAAGCTGATGAAAGTACTTAATGCTTCTAAAAAGTCATACTAAATGACAGAGTGATATTATATATAATATGAGGATGAAAGTGGATAACACGCTTATCTTGAGATGAGTGGCTCATGCCTGAGGGGAGCATCTGGGCGAGCGATTATGATTTAGTGGCTCGTGTCCGAGGGGGAGCATCCGAATGAGCAGATGAGTGAGAGCGAGTACCACGCCGGTACAGTACATGGATTTTTAGAGTCCCCTGCAGGTCATGACTGGAAGGGCAGAAATAAGACTCTCTGGCATGTGTACAACGATGGGTGTGAGTGAATATATGGTGGTGTGATGGAGGCGTGTGCCCCACACATTACCAAAGTGAATTTAGATTAGATGAATTGATTGTTGGGGATTCAGGTATATCTATTCCCTATGATAAGTTGATGAATTGATTTTTGAAAATTCATGTGTTTATAATCCATGTGAAAGAATGATAAATTGATTGTTGAGCTTTGTGATGTATGCTATTGATTGAGTTGATGAACTAACTGGGAGAAACTGCTAAATATGGAACTTGAGGTTGACAGCTTGATCAAGCTACTGCCTATGTAGTACCGCTGTCGCGGCTCCATCCTCACTGCAGTGGGGCCTAATCCAGTTAGCAGACCTACTTTCAACTTTACTCTGAACGATTCTAGAGATAAGTTTATGCAATGATTAATTGTATTCGTGAATTTATGTTGTTGTTTTACTTGCATATTCATTATTATCTAAGGTCAGCCGATGGTACCTACCAATATATTGTGTTGTACTGGTGCTACTCTTGCACTTCTTTTCTGAATGCAGACTGCGATCCAAGAAGCTCCTCTCGAGCCCATTTGTAGTAGCAGTTGCGGGGTATCCGAGGGTGAGATGATTTTCTTCGAGCCGACGTAATTCCTCTGGAAGAAATGTATTTTTGTTCGGACATGTATTATTTATTTTCTATAATTCCTTTAGACTATACTTAGGTAGATGTTTTCTATAGGATAACTTTCATTTCTTGGTTGTATGTAAGGAGGTTGTTAATAATTCTTTCAGTTTTATAAGAATTCTACTATTTATTTTATGAGTGCTTAATTTAAAGTATGAATGGGCACGTTCATTCACCCACCAGGGGAAATATCATAGTTGCCAATCACGGCCACTTGGATCGTGACACATCATCAAAGTCCTGCAGGTAAATTTCTCTTCATTACTTTCTATTAATGATGATAAGAATTGTTGTATTGGATTCTGATAGTTAAGGAGCAATTGAAGTAAAGAATCAACTAAAGAACCTTAAATTGGAGTTGAGATCTCCGAGAGAATTTTTATCAGCTGGACAGCTAATTGTTATAACACTTCTAATGGAAAGTTGAAGTATCTTTTGGAAAGTATTGAAGCTTACAACATAGAACTTTTAGTGCTTTCTTTCCTATAAGGCACAAAATTGAAGAGTTTTATGCTTTTATACGTGGCTTCTTATCTCAATAATAATATTGTTTTTGTAGTTAATACATGTCTTATCTACCTGATTGCTTAGACTTTTTTAATGTATATAGAACTTGTAACTGTATTTTGATAATCATCTATTAATACCAAATGGCAGTAGTATTGTTTGATAGCTGAATCCAAAATATGTAGAGAAGATAATTGCCACCTTTTATGATGCACGAGTAAGAGGAACTTTGTTGGCAATGTTGTAAAGAAACCTACTTGCATGGTTGAAGATATAAAGGCTGGAGCTTAAATCGAGCATAGATTATATTGCTACTACTTCATTCTCGGCCTGAAACAGTCTTCACAAGACTTGATTACACAGCATCTGGTGAGAGATTTAGGTGACCTGAAGTGAAATCAATCCAAGTCCATTAATATAAAGCTATATAGGTGTATCTATGAAAGGAAAAGCTTTATTTAAATTCCATTAACATACTCGAATAGCTCTATTACTTACCTCCACATAGCCGGAACCAAATTGAGACTAGGAAAAGGCAGAGATAGATCCATGAGCTGAGAAGACGCCCAAATTCAAGTTGTTGAAGGCGTCGTCACTTGGGGATGACTCCGATCATCGACATAGTGATGAAGGAAGGTGGTCAGGCTTTGAGAAATTTTTAGAAATTTCTGATTCTCTATATAGCTTGTAGGGTTGCCTTTTTGGATTCCTATTAACTATTTTTCCTACAACTCATGGCTATCTAACGACAAAATTAATAGACTCCAGTGGACAGTATCAAAGAGTATCCACTGGCATATACGACATGGTATGCAATAAAATCTTATATACATCTTCAATCTAAGAAAAACTTGTCAGCAGAAAGTATTTGCCAAGAGAATTCTACTACATATAGAAGATACATCTCTAGGTAGCATGAAATTGCCAATCAATTTCTTGATTCCAGAATATAAAGGTAACTAGGTATCTGTCTTCTGGTGCAATTATTTTATTAGGATTTGCCTTCGTATAACTTTAAAAAGCTTAGAGAATTAGAATTTGTACTTCACATACTGCGGATCAAGAAGAGAGTACTTTTTTCTAAAATCAAAGCAGTTTCTCACAACCAGATGAATTCAAGCTAAGAAGAAGTATAAAGCTATTAAGTTCTCTTTGTACCCAGTCGACGTTTCATGTTGCAGTGCCTGGACTCACAAAATTAGGATTTGCTTATATCTAGAACAGAGTCAAGAAGGCTCTTGCTAGATCTTATGCCTCAAACACAAATAATCTACCATGTCTATAAAATTGCTAGAACATATGATAGACTACTCTTAGATATTTTCAACTTTTATGTTTGAGGTGAGTAATTCAAGTACCATATATAACCAGTGAAAGATGCAGGAAAAGTTCTAACTAAGACGCACTTCAAAAAGTAAAATCACTCAGAAAGTAGAAACAACCACAACCATGCAACCTTTGAGTGGAATTTCAGTATGAGAACCATCCGATTCTATTAGGATGAGAGAGTGATTCTTGATTTTAGCAAATTTTGCATGTACTTTAGAATTTTTATCAAGTTCAAGATCTTCCAACACCTAAAATCTCACTTATTAGGTCAGATAAAGGGAAAATTTCAAGTTTTTGGATAAAACATTTGCAAGAAAGGGAACCAGATTAAAAATGACAAGAACAAATCACTTCAGAGCTAAAACACACATAGAACACTCTCACAAAAGCCCTAACATACAACAGAATGATAACAAGCAATGCACAAATATCGAGTCTTACCTGATTCTAAGTGAACAACTGTTGTTCATTGATTTCTGTAGTAAAGACACCTATATTGTATTTCTACTTTAGGTGTGGTATCAGCTCATATAGCTCAATCTGTCAGGAGAAAAATAATACAAATGTTAGATGTAAACTTAGTGCTTATCTATTAACTTTTATTTCTTTGAAAAGTAAAAAAAAATGCATAGCAAGGATGGGAAGCCAAAAAGACAACTCTACAAGCTAGACTGAGAACCAAAATTAAAACAAGGAAAACATCTGATCAGGAAGTGGAAGACATAATGGCCATCACCTAAAGTACCTGCAAAATTGAAAAAGACTATCGAAAGCGAAAATGGAAGTGGAATGCATTTCTACCTAATGTCTTCCACTTCCAGATTAAAATCTGAACTGAATGTCGGAAAGAATCCAAAAAGAGTGCATAACAAAGAATTTGACTTTTCAAATCCTGTAGCTCAACATGACTGCCACATCTCTCTTGTGCATTGAAGAAGATGAAGCATGGAAGCTTCTAGTTACATTTTCTTTTTGCTCTTTATATTTTGTCCTAGATTAGAGCAGGAGTTTAGACATTTATTCATTTTTGGGTCAAGTCTTTTGTTGGGATCAACTGTTTTTTATTTTGTTTTTGACTTGGATTGTTTGTTTTGGTTTCTCCTTTATAAAATAAGCCCTTTCTGGCCATTTTAATTTTTTTTTTAAAAAGTTTTGGGCCAAACCTGATAGACCCTATTTGAAACTCTTATATTTGGCCTACTGTGGCTAGCTTTAACAAAAAAAAGTTTCCATTATATTGTACTTAAGTTGTTCTAATCAAGAACTGCTAATTACTTTGCATATTAAGGAATTGACTCTTAAGAGGATCTTGAGGATATTTTAATCAAGTATTGCTAAATAGAATCTAACAAGATATTGTTTACTGATCGATATTTGTCATGCCTCTTTTAGTTTTGTTATTTTAACATATTTTCTGGAATAGAATTTTTAAAATTTTTAAAACTAAATATGAAAAATAATGGTTCTTCATTAATTATAACACTAATGATGAAACTAATGTATCTTTGATAATATAATTTTTTTGGTCAAATTATTCAGTAATTAGTGTCTATCCACCTTGATGGGAAAGGTTTGTAGGCAAGAAGTTTCTACGAATTTCTATTTCACCAGTAAAAGTGCATATCATAATCATTTGTGACAATAATTTTGTCACAGAGAGTAAATAATTTGTGACACTTTTTAATATAGATAAATTATTTTGTAGATAAAAAAGGACAAAAGGATGATTGTCACTAATTGTTTATACTATTAGTGACAAAATCTATGATCACAAATAGTATACCGTTAATAGAAAAATTATTTTGTCACAAATAATAAATAATTAGC
>JACEIK010005135.1:32487-49585 GCA_018107945.1 Datura stramonium | reverse complement strand
ATATATATATATTCTGGGGTTGAGTTCCTTGGTGAAAACCTTTACTACTCATTCATTCAGTATTGGTGGTAACATTATTCTTTCCTTTTGAAAATGGATCACGAATTCCTTCAACAATTCTGATTCGCCTTGGGAAATTTGAAGATATCCTCTTTTTTATTCTTTTACTTTCTTTGCTCCATTGTGTTCTCTCACAAAAGCATCTGCAAGCATTTCAAAAGATTTAACAAAGTGTTGAGGTAATAGGAAATACCACGTCATTGCTCCTTTTAAGGTTTCTCTGAGTTTTTTTAACAACACTAATTCAATTTCATCGGGTTGCATGTCTTTGCCTTTTACTACACATATATATGCCATCATATATTCCTGTGGGTTAACATTTTTGTCATATTTCAAAATTTCTAGCATTTTAAACCTCTTCAGTATCAGCTTGGGTGTCGTGCTGGGTGGGAACGGTAGTTGTATGTATTTCCTTGAGTTCGATCCTTTTAAAATTGGTGGAGCTCCAGGAATATGGTATATCCAAGCGTTGAATTTTTTTTTGCTCTGATTCAAATGATTGGTAAAACATTAATACATTTTATTATTTCCATTCTGTTTCCGTAGTTTTACCCCAAGATCTTCTCTCCTGTTGTTGTTGGATAATTCTTCTGGCTCTCTCTCTAGTTCATACTCTACTCTTTTATTTTTTTGTAACCCCATTATTGCCTTCTGTTGGCTTTCCAGCATTGCAAAATTTTTATCTAAGTATGCTCTGACTACTCTAACTATATCTCGATTCTTACCTTCGTCATCCTATGTATGAGACCTTTTAGAGTGATGAGATGTTATGGTTAAGTCCCTGGCCTATTTGCATCTTGAGTGTTTCCAATCGGTAAATCTGCCTCCAGATTGATAGGAGTGTTCAAAATCATGTTGCTATTGGCATTACATGGTTCGATGTTTGTACTTCCAGTCATTGAACTAGTTCTTCCTGTGAATCTGATAATCTTTGGTAAATATAAGATTTGTTGGTAAATAATAAGCAAAACCAAATCGATCCCATAATTATGCTTTGCCTCATGGTGGCGCAAAAATGTTTACCTTTAAAATAGGTATAATTAAATTTATAGTGAGGCTTTAAAGGATATGCGAGTTGATTCAACTCTTAGAGATGAAACAAAATAGAAATCAGATAATGACATAAAACTAAATAAAGTAGTATCCTGATAGCTTGTAAGTCGTATGATATCCTTGATTTCTTTGTCTTGCGATGAATCTAGAATTCCTCCTTTCACCAAAGTGATAGTCATTAAGAAGCTAAAAAATATTTGATTAGATGCTAAGAACATAATAAGAAAGCATTTTTCTGTCTATTTACCGGTGTATTTTGAGATCCTTTGTAGTACAAGTGTCGTCCCTTTTATAGGTGTTATGAATTTTAAAGGTTTAATGCCTGGCATTCATTGTGCATTCATTTGTATTAAATGAGAAATATATTACTTTGATTACTGATGGAGTAACATACGATTTTGACTCTGCAAAGATCTTGTATCAACTGTCTTATTTTTACTTTGCGTTTTCCTCCGGATGCTTTGTTTAAATCTGGCTTAGTTCCTACGGTATATTGAGTTACTATTTCCTCTGAACGTGGATATCGCATCATTTGTATGATCCTGTATCTCCATGAAACATGTCAATGTCTCTTCTTTTAGCTCATTCATGTAACACCTTTTTAACACGCATCTTCATCCTATCTCGACACGTGTCCAACTTGTTTTTATCCTATACACAAATATAGAAACATCACACGATAATGGAAGAAGCTTCAAGACAAATAGAAAAAAAATCCTTGGAATCAATCTTTTGATGACTTCACTCTCTTTGTATTTGTATAAGATTTCATCATATTCTTATTTCATCATAGATGTAACAAACTCTTGCAATGTTGAAGAAATAAAATATTTTTATTTTTATACTTCAAAGAAAATTGTCTTATCCTTTCTTCAGCTGATGTATGTCTTAACATTTGAAAGGACTATTGTGAAACGCTCAAGTAATGATGAGCACTTTTTTGAGTTTTTTTTTTTGGTTATACACAGTTTAAACTCATGCGGTCCGGGAGTAACATGCAATTTGTGCTCATGCATCATGGAGTGTAACAATTTGCCCTTTAAGCTCAAATTCAAGGAGTTTTACTACTTGAAGACTTTGTTAGAATTTGATGAACTTTTCAACTTAAAGATTTAGCTCCAATTTTATGAGCTTTATTAAGTAGGTTATGCTCATGTATCGAGAAACATTACAACTTGTAGTTTAGTGATATTAGGCATATTTATACACCCGCTTGCCATATTTTACCCATGTTTAACTTTTTTCGAGGGAAAGAATTGTGTATATTTTTATGATTTTGTGCTTATTCATGATGGTGAGCTAATATACATGATTAGATGCTTGCAGGTTGAAAATTGCAAGGATTTAAACCAAGCTGATGCAAGAAACAACTGTGGAGAACTTTGGGCTTGAAATGGACCTTGTTAATGAATGAATAAGGTGGGCGACGCGGAGCCATAAGGTGCGATGAAGGTAGTGTTGCCCAGGCTGCTAAACTTTATAGAAATATAACATTAGCCACATGATGCTATAGAAGGCGTGACGTGGGGGTAGTGCTCCGTGATGAGGCCTACGCCACGCAGAAGCCCAAAATCAAAAGGAATGGAAAAGGGGCTCAGGTACGCTATGAGCTCTACGTCGCGAAGCTAGACCTGCACAATAGAGAGCGCGATGCGGAGCAATATATGGTGGCTGACTTTTCTAGAAGTCAAATCCAAGTCCTATAAGTAATGATTCACTACTATAAATATAACCTTTGGGCATCCAAAATGGGGTCGATCACTTTCTAGCAAGATAATGACGGAGAGAAGAACACAACATTAGATTTCTAAATTTTCTACTCTTCCATTCTTTAATTTTGCATGAACAATATCAATTATTGTGACTTAATGCTTAGAACATAAGTAGCTAAAACCCTTTGTTCTGGGGTTACAACTAGAAGCATGATTGTTTAATACATGATTGGTTTGTGAAACTTGTTTATCATATTGGTTGTTCGTATATTCTTGTGCTTAATCTTTTAATGCTTTGCAATTATTAAAATACATCTATATTCTCATTGTGAACTAGAAAGATGGATCATGAGTTAGAATGAAGAACTTACAGAGTAAGATCTTTTCTTTAGTAAAATAAAAGATTGATTTGCGGCTAGGGTAGGAATATACTTAGATCGCCTTAGTTACAAAATGGGAAGACATACAAATACAATCGGATTAAGTTGCTATATCTTCACTCAACGATGTAGTTGTGGACCAATATGAATAAATAATAGTTTTTTAAAGTCAATATTGAACAAATAAAGTTGTTGAATTATGTTTTAGTTGAAATTCGGCCACAATATGAGTAATTGACATTTCACCTTCTAGATATTTGGTATTAATTTTATTGAGTTGCACTACTTCAAAAACATTTGGTTGGTTTTGGTTGATAAAGCTTTTACCTTTGTAAATCACTCTCCTTTAATTTATTTTATTTTTAAAATGTAAATCGAAATATAGAAAAGTATTTCTAGTACAATATATATGTCATTTGTAAAATAAATTTGCAAATAGATAGGGATGTACGGGCCACTAGATCCTTTAGGAATCTCTCCAAAATCTACTCTTTGATCAGTGATTCTCATCATAAGCTCTTTTTTTCTCCTCTTTGTTGCCATGCATAAGATCCGTGTATGACGCACGAGCCACACACAAAAGCTAGATTTATTAAATCTTTCATCTCTGTAAATCACTCTCCTTTAATTTTTTTAAAATATAAATTTAAATATAAAAAAGTGTTTCTATATATACATATATAAGATTAATGAAATAAATTTGCAAATTGATATGATATGTACGGGCCACTAGATCCATGAAGAATCTATCCAAAATCCGCTATTTGATCAGTGATTCATGGCCACTAGATCGAGGAATCCACCTTATTTTCAAATTGGGTGGTTCGGTTGATTGGCACTCCTGTAGGCTCATCCTGCAGACAAATTCTAGGTGTCCCAAGTCCAGCATCCACTAAGCATTTCTTATCTTAAGTGTAGAACTTCAGATTCTAAGGCGTTTCTGTTGAATTTCAACATATACACAAAGCCAAAGCGCAGTGAAAAAATAAATAGGAACGTACCTTCAACCATTGTTATTCAAGTGTTGTTATGTAAGTAAACAATAAAGAAGAAGACCTAAGAATCTTCTAGCATATTCCTTTCTAAGTATATGTCAAATTGATGGAGTCATAGGCGTATTTATCGATAGGCTAGGGACTCTTAGGCAAAATAGTTTAACCCTAGGGACTTCTCCATAAAATATGATTTCCCTAAGGAATCCTAATTAATAGTTTCTTCCATAAAGAAAACTTCCACATATGCATAACCAAAATTATTATCTGCCATATATATTATTTACTTGAAAAATAAGGTAAATAATTTATTACCAAATATGTGGACCACATTAAATGTCTCCAAATTGAGGAGACACATTTTTCTTTCTTACAGTTTTCACTGCATAAGAAAAAATTGAAATTAGATCTTGAAAATGATCGATTCAAATGCTCATTATAAGCTCTCTTTTTTCCTCCTCTTCGTTGTCATGCACATGATGCACGCATGACACACGGACCACACACACAAGCTAGATTTATTAAATATACTTGAATTTCTTAATTAATTTGGTGAGAAAGTTTTCTCCTTTGTGAATCACTCTTCTTCATCTCCTAATACATGTATGATAGCACGTGAAATGCATGCCAGAAGCTAGTTTCGTTAAAAAAAAGTGAGAATTTTCCTATTTCTCCTCATCAACTTTAATTATTATATAAAAAAAGGTAATATACCACCACCCAGTATTTCTTGGTGGCTTATTTTATTAGGTACATATAAAAAAAAGTTCCAAGATCTTATTTTATTAAACCAAATATTTATAATATTTCATAACAACATCAAAATTTACGTCTTATCGATTTTTTTAACTGAGTATCCTCAATGAGTAACTTTCGTTCTTGGTGAGATAGATTTTGATAGCTCTCTGCTACATTGATCGTGTTCTTCAAAAATAGAAAAAAGGCATAATCCTCTTGGAATAAGTTAGCCATTGTATTATGTAGTAAATTATTGAGACTATATTGGAAAATTTTCATACATTAAAATATTTCTTTGTACGTTCTATTTATACAAGTATCTATTGAACGATCTATAAAAGAAAATCAAATCCTATACATATTTGACTATTCTTATTGGCTAGCTAAATAATCATATAACATAATTCTATTCCTATGTGTGCAGTGAAAAGCTACTATATATAACTATAATGCCCCGGAAACTCAAAGACTAGATCCGGGACTTAAATCAGAAAATCAGAAAATCTGCAGAAATTGTCACAAAACGACTCACTTAACGGGCCGTTGAGAGACCCAACGACTCGTTAGGTCAGTCGTGGGAAGGAGGATTGAGATATGATAATGGAGAGGCAGTGTGCCCAACGGAAGACCTCACGAGTCATGGTCAGGCACCACGACCTGTTAGGTCACTCGTGAACAGGCGGGGGTCAGGAATTTAAAGAATTGGGCAGTGTACTTGACGACTTACCTAACGACTCGTTTGGGGAAGTAACGAGTCATCAGGTCCCTAATGGTGGCCTTTCGGATTTTTTTAGGCAGTGTACCTAACGAGTGTGACCACAAGTCATGATCAGTGACCACGACCCGTTGGGTCACCCGTTAGGATCACCTGACAGTTTTTTTCTGCGACTTTCTAAGGGCTATTTTGTATTTTCCTATTCTCCTAAGCTTTAAACTATGTCGTTTTGGACGTAAATTCAGACCTATTAGTGGGAGTGATTGGCCTCTCCCCTTATTCCCGCGTTCATCCTCAGAAAAATATTGACAAGCCTTTCAAGAACTCTTAGAGCAAGGTCCAGGGTTTCTCATTCATCTCAGAAATTCAAGATTACTCCTCAGGGGAATTTCTTAGCCAGGTATGTGGGAATTCAATAAGGGAATTGTCCTTCCCTTGTGTCCCCCAAAATCCTCTCATTGTTTTTCTTTTGGTTTTAGCCTTGAGTTTCCGAATACGAAGAAATTATATGTTATTTTTCGTTAATGTCACATAGAATGATATATATGCTTATTGTTGATATGATATCCATTGGTTCTTACCTAAATTGTTTATGTTCTTGCAAAAAGTGAATTCTAAGCCCTAAATTTTTGAGTGAAAACTATTTGCGTATTAAATTTTGTTTAGTTTGTGAAGTATAATTTAGGCTGATTTTCTAGTATTTCTTATTGTCTAGCTGTTGAGTAAATACTACATTGAAAAGAATGACTTTAGCCCTGACTCGAATAAGAAAGCTATAATATTGCTTGACGGATGAGATTTCCTTAATTCTTGAAATATTTGCTATATTATGAAATTCATGTGTTGTTGGAATGAGTTGAGTTCTCTATTAGCTGCTTAGTAGTTCAGTTCAGTTAGAACATAGAACCTCTTCAGAACTATACTGATTTTGTCAAGTGATCAGTTTGACTTCAGTCTTTTCTTGAGGTGTTAGTAGTGCCTCCCAATTGTCAGAATCAGATTCAGAATCCAGTTTATTTGTCCATTAGGTGGTCACCACATTTTAGATATACAACTCTAAATAGCCTAGGACCCTAGTTCATAGCACAGTTTGTTCATAGATGGTTACGACGCTTCCAGATAAGCAGCTATGACTAGTCTAGAACCCCAGTTTCAGAATCCGGTCCGTTAAGACTCTCAGGGTACTTTCAGTTATATATCCCTGACTAGTCTTGGACCCCAATTTCGAGCTACCAGCTTAGTAATTCGGTCTAGGTTTTCCAGTGCGAGTAGGACTTAGCATCGAGCGGGTCGGGGTTCCACCGCACCCAGGTTCCCATAACTACATTACCAGTGTAGGTTACTATATTATTTGGCTTGATTAGCCCCAGATTCTTGTGATCACCCAGTTCATGCCTTTATACCTTGGCAAGGTGTATTGGGTCCTACCTGTGGGGTGTATACACCACGTCTAGATGACGTGGTTATATGTCGGTTACAGACTCTCCCACTAGTCAGTCCAGTCCTGTTTCAGAATAAGCAGCTCAGTTCATTTCCAGCTTTATCAGTTTGGTTAGTTCAGTACTCAGAACTTTCAGACTTAGGGCATGTCTCTGACCACCAGACAGGGTCATTTTGACCATCTCAGCTTATTTTAGTAGTTCAGTTCAGTATACTTATCGGTCATTGCATGTCATATGAGTTCAGGCATTACATTCAGTTATGTTTTCTCCCACTTACTCAATATATTTAAAGTACTGATGCATACTTTTATGCTGTATCGTTTCATGATACAGCTGCAGGTTCTCAGACGCAACATCGTTAGTCGCCGCGGTTCAGATCCTCCTCCTCAATAGTTGAAGTGTGAGTCCTCATCATTCGAGGGCCTTATATCATTTCTTTCAGTTAGTTCATTATTTTTAGCTAGACTTAGAGTTAGCTGGGGGCTTGTCCAGCAACTCATCATTTAGAAGGCTTTCAGACACAAAATTAATTTCAGTTTTATCTTCATAAATGCTTTTATGCTATTATTTCAAAGCTTCCACTATATTTGTCTTACTTAGAATACCAGTGTATGATAGACCAGGGGTTGACTTGGGGTCACTTGTGACTTAAAGTACCGTGTTCCATCTAGGGTGTAGACTTGGGGCGTGACAAACTTGGTATCTGAGCCCTAGGTTTAAGTATCCTCGGAATGTCTGAAAGCCGCATCGAGTAGAGTCCTCTTCATGGGTGTGAAGCGCGCCACACTTATGACGAGGAGGCTACGAGATGTTATACTGAAAGTTGAGAGCGGAACAGTGAGCAAGCTAGGAACGATGCTGAACCTGCGAACCAGATCCTGAAAATATGTGGGTCAGTACTTTGAAGGTACTAAGNTGACGAGGAGGCTACGAGATGTTATTAGGAAAACTCTGTTTTGTTCATACTCATTATCGTGTATTAAATTTCAATTCGATAAACATCCTTCTGACTCGTGTTCTGTTTCGTTTCAGTGAATCATGCCTCCCAGATGCGTTAATGAAAGAAGGGTCGGTAACGCCAATAGACCTGCCCCACCAGCTACGACAACCCCTCAAGATGATGCAGTGTCTAGTCACCAACCAGGTGAACCAACAGGTGGTTCCGATAGCCACGAACGGGTTGGAAGCAACAGCGAGGGTGCGTGACTTCACCCGTATGAACCCTCCATCTTTTCAAGGATCTAAAGTAGGGGAGGATCCCCAAAAGTTCGTGGATGATATCAGGAAGATTACCCACATTATGGGTGTTAGCTCCTCTGGGAGTGCTGACCTGGCTGCCTACCAGCTAAAAGGGGTAGCTCAGGTCTAATATGACCTATGGAAAGAGGGGCGGCCAGCGGGAGCAGGACCAGTAGAGTGGGTGGAGTTCCACACAGCTTTCTTGGAAATTTTTTTTCCCTCGGGAGCTAAGGGAGGTAAAGATGGCGGAGTTTATGAATCTGAGACAGGGCAACAGAAACGTGGAGGAATATGCTCTAGAGTTTACCAGGCTGTCTAAGTACGCTCCAAAGATGGTAGCCGAGCCAAGGGCTCGCATGTTGAAATTTGTGAATGGGGTGTCGAATCTAATCCTCAAGGAGTGCAGGACAAGGATGTTGATTAAAGATATATACCTCTCCATCTTGATTGTCTATGCCCAACAGATTGAGGCCGAAAAGCTAAACGATATGGAGCAAAAGAACAAACGGGAAAGGACTGGCCCGTCAGATTATGGCCATCAGAGGTCTAGAGGTAATAGCCGCCCATAGCAGCAGCAGCAACAACAGTAGTAGAGAGCCCCAGCACCCAGTTTAACCAGTGCCCTAACCTTTTGATCCCGACAGGATCGGAGGGGTGGGTCATCTGGCACTTAGTCTCAGACCCACAGCGCTGGGAACAGGTATCCAGCTTGCCCCAGGTGTGGCAAGAACCACCCAGGAGAGTGTCTTTAGGGTTGAGAGGTTTGTTTCGATTATGGACAACTCGGATATCAACTAGGGAGTGCCCATCAGCCAGGCAAGGGAGATCACAATCCACCACCTCATTAGCTCCAGTAGGCCGACCAGCCCAGCAGTCCAATACATCAGGTACGGATGTCAGTCAATGCCAAAATCATTTCTATGCTCTATCTTCCTGTCAGGATCAGGAGAGCTCGTCTGACGTAGTCACAGATATGTTACGTCTCTTTCATTTAGACGTGTATGCCCTCCTAGATCTAGGAGCCACTCTTTCATTTGTGACTCCCTACATAGCAGTCCAGTTCAATATTAGTCAGAGGTCCTCTCAAAACCGTTCTCAGTCTCCACCCCAGTTGGCGAGTCAGTTAGAGCCAGCCGGGTGTATAGAAACTGCCCAGTCTTAGTCCTGAATAAAGTCATCCCAGCTGACCTCATAGAATTAGATATGGTCGATTTTGATCTTATCCTTGGCATAGATTGGTTACACTCCTGCTATGCCTCAGTTGATTGTAGAACTAGAATTGTCAAGTTCTAGTTTCCAAATGAACCAGTGTTAGAAGGGACGGGCAGCAGTTTAGCGCCCAAGGTAGGTTTATTTCCTACCTTAAGGCCCAGAAACTCATCTCCAAGGGATGTATATATCACCTAGTTGGGGTCAAGGATTCCAACTCTGAGACCCCAACTATCCAGTCAATCCCTGTAGTCAGTGAGTTCCCAGATGTATTTCCTGAGGATCTTCCCAGAGTTCCTCCTGAACGGGAAATAGATTTCGGGATAGATCTTCTCCCAGATACTCAGCCATCTCCGTCCCTCCTTATAGAATGGCTCCAGCTGAGCTTAAGGAGTTGAAGGAGCAGCTAAAAGATCTTCTTTACAAGGGTTTTATTAGACCCAATATCTCTCTCTGGGGTGCTCCAGTGCTTTTATGCGTAAGAAAGACGGCACCCTCAGAATGTGCATAGATTACCGACAACTGAACAAGGTCACAGTCAAGAACAGGTATCCCCTACCCAGAATTGACGACCTGTTTGACCAACTTCAGGGAGCCAAGTGTTTCTCAAAAATCGATCTCAGGTCAGGGTACCATCAGCTAAGGGTTAGAGAGTGTGACATATCGAAAACAACATTTAAGACTTGATATGGTCACTACGAGTTTGTGGTGATGTCCTTCGGGCTAACAAATGCCCCAGCAGCCTTCATGGACTTGATGAATAGAGTCTTCAAGAAGTATCTGGATATGTTCGTCATTGTATTTATCGACGACATTCTGGTATACTCCAGAAATGAGGAATAGCATGCCAATCACCTAAGATTAGCATTACAGACACTCAGAGACCGCCAATTATTTGCCAAGTTCAGCAAGTGCGAATTCTGTTTAAAGTCCGTGACCTTCTTAGGTCATGTGGTCTCGAGTGAAGGAATTTAGGTTGATCCTCACAAGATAGCAGCAGTAAAAGATTGGCCCAGACCTACCTCTCCTATGGAAATCAGGAGTTTCCTAGGCTTGGAAGTTTATTACCGACGGTTTGTGGAAGGTTTCTCCTTTATAGCATCTCCCCTGACTAAGTTAACTCAGAAGAAAGTGAAATTTCAGTGGTCGGACGAGTGTGAGATAAGTTTCCATGAGTTGAAGACTCGACTCACCACAACTCTAGTTTTGACCCTGCCAGAAGGAACGGAGGGGTTGGTTGTTTATTGTGATGCTTCCAGAGTTGGACTCGAATGCGTTCTGATGCAGTGGGGCAAAGTGATAGCGTACGCCTCCAGACAGCTCAAAGTTCATGAGAAGAACTATCCAACTTATGACTTGGAGTTGGCAGTGGTGGTGTTTGGGCTGAAAATATGGAGACATTACTTATATAGGGCTCACGTGGATATATTTATGGATCACAAGAGCCTTCAGTATGTGTTGAGTCAGAAAGACCTAAATCTTCGACAGAGAAGGTGGTTAGAGCAATTAAAGGACTATGACATGAGCGTGCTGTATCATCCGAGCTAAGCCAATGTAGTGGCTGATGCCCTAAGCAGACGGTCTATGGGGAGTGTGGCTCACATTGAGGAAGGCAAAAAGGAGTTAGTGAAGGATGTTCACATACTAGCCCCGTTGGGGGTGCAGTTGGTGGATTCAGCCGAAGGTGGTGTGGTAATGCAAAGTGGGTCCAATTCATCCTTGGTGGTCGAAGTAAAGTCTAGACAGGATGAAGATCCCATTCTGCTTAAACTTAAAGACGCGGTCCTCAGGAAAGAGGTGGAAGCTTTCTCCAAATGGGGAGATGGTGTGCTCCATTACCAGGGCAGATTGTGTGTATCGGACATCGGTGAGTTAAGACAGCAGATACTGTCTGAAACACACAGTTCTAGATATTCCATCCACCCCGGTGCTACTAAAATGTACCATGAATTATAGGATATCTATTGGTGGAATGACATGAAAAGAGATATTGCTGAATTTGTAGCCAAGTGCCCAAACTGCCAGCAGATTAAAGTGGAACACCAGAGACCAAGAGATATGACTCAGGATATCGGCATACCCACATGGAAGTGGGAAGAAGTAAACATGGACTTCATTACGGGTCTACCCTGTACTCATCGACAACATGACTCAATTTGGGTAGTAGTAGACCGGATAACTAAGTCATCACACTTCCTCACAGTCAGAACGACGGATTTAGCTGAGGACTATGCCAAACTTTACATCTGAGAGCTAGTCAGACTTCATGGCGTGCCTTTGGCTATCATTTCAGACAGAGGAACTCAGTTTACCTCACACTTCTGGAAGTCCTTTCAGAAGGGACTAGGCATTCAGGTCAAGCTCAACACAGTTTTTCACCCGCAGATAGATGGGCAAGCTGAGCGGACTATTCAGACCTTAGAAGACAAGTTGAGAGCATGCGTGATCAATTTTAAAGGTAATTGGGATGACCATTTGCCTCTCATCGAGTTTGCGTACAACAACAGTTACCACTCCAGTATCCAGATGGCCCCGTTTGAGGCATTGTATGGTAGGAGGTGCAGATCTCCTATAGGGTGGTTTGAGGTTGGTGAAGCTACCTTGATAGGGCCATACTCAGTTCATAAGGCAGTACAAAAAGTTCATCTCATCCGAGAAAGATTGAAAACAGCTCAGAGCCGTCAGAAATCTTATGCCGATGTATGAAGAAAAGAGTTGGAGTTTGCAGTTGACGACTGGGTTTACCTAAAAATTTCGCCCATGAAAGGGATGATGAGGTTTGGAAAGAAGGAAAAGCTCAGTCCGAGATATGTGGACCTTATAAAATTCTAAGGAGTATCAATAATGTAGCCTATGAGCTACAATTACCTTCAGAATTAGCAGTTGTGTATCCAGTATTCCATGTGTCACTTTTGAAAAAGTGCATCGGGGATCCAACCTCAATTATGTCGTTAGACAGTGTAGGAATAAAAGATAGCCTCTCATATAAGGAGGTATCAGTCCAGATCCTCGACCATCAGGTTCGTAAGTTAAGGAACAAGGAAATATCTTCAGTCAAGGTTTTATGGAGAAATTAGCAGGTGGAGGGAGCTACATGGGAGGCCAAAGAAGATATGATGGCCAACTACCCACACTTATTCTCTACCAACTCTGTTGTAGCTTAAAATGCTAGTTTGCCGTAGAGACTGATTTAGTTGTTGGATTTAATTCATGTGTATAAGTTTCTTTTATGACTTTGGATGTATGTATAAAAAGTGAATTCGGTTCAATTATGTATTTTGAAGCGGAGGTAGTCATTCTGACAATTTTGGAGTTAAATGAATAGTATTAGAAAATTTTGATTGTTATTCTCTGCTTTCCTGTGTGTCTTCCAACATTCGAGCATGGATGTTCCCAAGGGGGAGATATTGTAAGGCCCTGAAAACTCAAAGACTAGATTCGGGACTTAAATCAAAAAATCTAGAAATCTGCAGAAATTATCACAAAACGACTCACCTAACGGGTCATTGAGAGACCTAACGGCTCGTTAGGTCAGTCGTGAGAAGGAGGATTGAGATATGATAAGGGAGAGGCAGTGTACCCAACGGAAGACCTCACAAGTCGTGGTAAGGCACTACGACCCATTAGGTCACTCGTGAGCAGGCGGGGGTCAGGAATTTAAAGAATTAGGCAGTGTACTTGAAGACTTACCTAAAGACTCGTTCGTGGCAGTAACGAGTTGTCAAGTCCCTCGTGGTGGCCTTTTGGGTTTTTTCAGGCAGTGTACCTAACGAGTGTAACCACGAGTCGTGATCAGTGACCACGACCCATTGGGTAACCCGTTAGGATCACCTGATAGTTTTTCCCTGCGACTTTGTAAGGGCTATTTTGTAACTTCCTATTCTCCTAAGCTTTAAACAAAGTCTTTTTGAATGTAAATTCAGACCTATTAGTGGGAATGATTTGCCTCTCCCCTTATTCCGACGTTCATCCTCAAAACCATATCGACAAGTCTTTCAAGAACTCTCAAAACAAGGTCCAGGGTTTCTCATTCATCTCAGAAATTCAAGCTTACTCCTCAGGGGGAATTTCTTAGCTAGGTATGTGGGAATTCAACAAGGGAATTGTCCTTCCCTTGTGTCCCCCAAAACCCTCTCATTGTTTCTCTTTCAGTTTTAGCCCCGAGTTTCTAAATATGAAGAAATTACATGTTGTTTTTCGTTAATGTCCCATAGAATGATATCTATGCTTATTGTTGATATGATCTCCATTGGTTCTTACCTAGATTGTTGATGTTCTTGCAAAAAGTGAATTCTAAGCCCTAAATTTTTTAGTGAAGACTATTTGCATATTAAATTCCGTCTAGTTTGTGAAGTATAATTTGGGCTGATTTTCTAGTATTTCTTATTGTCTAGCTGTTGAGTAAATACTCCATTGACAAGAATGGCTTTAGCCCTGAATCGAATAAGAAAGCTATAAATACTTCTTGGCGGATGAGATTCCCTTAATTCTTGAAATATTTGCTATATTATGGAATTTCCATGTTGTTGGAATAAGTTGAGTTCTCTATTAGCTTCTTAGTAGTTCAGTTCAGTTAGAACGTAGAATCTCTTCAGAACTATACAGATTTTGTCAACTGATCAGTTTGACTTCAGTCTTTTCTTGAGGTGTTAGTGGTGCCTCCCAGTTGTCAGAATCAGATTCATAATCCAATTTATTAGTCCATTAGGCGGTAAAGACATTTTAGATATACAACTCCGACTAGCCCCAGGACCCCAGTTCAGATCACAGTTTGTTCTTAGACGGTTACGACGCTTTCAGATAAGCAGCTCTGACCAGTCTAGAACCTAGTTTTAGAATCTAGTCCGTTAAAACTCTCAGGGTACTTTCAGTTATATATCCATGGATATCTTGGACCCCAGTTTCGAGCTATTGGATTAGTAATTCAGTCTAGGTTTTTCAATGGGAGTAGGAATTAGCATCGAGCGAGCCGGGGTTTCAGCGTACCCAGGTTCCCATAACTACGTTGCCAGCGTAGGTTACAGTATTATTTGGCCTAATTGGCCCCAGACTCTTGTGATCACCCAGTTCATGCCTTTATACCCTAGAAAGGTATATTAGGTCCTACTAGTGGGGTGTATACATCGGACTCCATGTCTAACTCACGTGGTTATATGTCGGTTATAGACTCTCCCGCTAGTCAGTCTAGTCCAATTTCAGAATGAGCAGCTCAGTTCAGTTCTAGCTCTATCAGTTTGGTTAGTTCAGTATAGTATCTCAGACTCAGAACTTTTAGACTTAGGACATTTCTCTGACCACCAGACAGGGTCATTTTGACCATCTCAGCTTATTTCAATAGTTCGGTTCAGTATGCTTATCGGTCATTGCATGTCACATCAGTTCAGGCATTACATTTAGTTATGTTTTTTCCTACTTACTTAGTACATTCAAAGTACTGACACATACTTTTATGATGTATCTTTTCATGATACAGCTGCAGGTTCTCAGACGCAGCAACGTTAGTCGCCGCGGTTCAGATCCTCCTCCTCAACAGTTGAAGTGTGAGTCCTCATCATTCGAGGGCCTTATATCATTTCTTTTAGTTAGTTCATTATTTTTAGGTAGACTTAGAGTTAGTTGGGGGCTTGTCCCAGCAACTCATCAGCTAGAGGGCTTTCAGATACCGAATTAATTTCAAACTTCAGATGTTCTAAAACATTATGTTTTCAGTTTTATCTTCATAAATGCTTTTATGCTATTCTTTTAAAGCTTCCGCTATATTTGTTTTACTTAGAATACCAGTGTATGATAGACCAGGGGTTGACTTGGGGTCACTTGTGACTTCAAGTACCGTATTCCGTCTAGGGTGTAGACTCGAGGCGTGACAACAACTGTCATTGGTTTGGATTGAACGACCAAGATTAGATCTATCATGAATTGCCTTGAATGGATTGATCCATCCCACTTTCTTCTTTGGACACATAAATAATTTTGATGAGTTCTAAGTAGATCTTCTTCTTTAATATCTTTGTGCCCTAAATGTTTGTCTTCGTCTTCCTCTTCTCCCTCTCCGTTGAACCTCAAATCACTGATAGGAGAAATTGTAGCCGATAATAGTGAAATTTTTTGTCCAACATATTAATTGATACATGTTGTACATGCAACTAGATCAATGATGAATCTCCCAAAATCTATTGTTTGATCAGTGATTCGCCGACACTAGATTCAGGAATCTCACCTTCGTCTCAAACCTGGTGGCTCGGTTGATTGGCACTCCAATAGGCTCATCTTGCATACAAATTCTGGGGGTTTGAAGTCCTGCATCCACTAAGAACATTTCATCCCTTAAGCGTAAAACGTCACATTGAGCATTTCCACTGCATAAGAAAAAATAGAATTAGATATTGGAAATGATCAAGTCAAATAGATGCTCATCATAAAAAAAATATATCTCCTCTTCATTGTGACACACAAAATGCACGTGTGACGCACAAACTACACACACATAAGCTACATTTATTAAATATACTTGAAATTTACTTATTAATTTGGTGAGAAAGTTTTTTCCTTTGTAAATCACTCTTCTTCATCTCCTATTTACTTACGTGCACTTTGACTAATTTAACATTCTAAATTTAATATAGATTTGCATTGATTAAGTACTAATCAATTTACTTAATTGTTGAGAATATGTTAGGGCATTCAATGAAGTTGGATACTCATTGTTTATTATTAAAAATTATTAGCTATTCTTATTGGCTAGCTAAATAACCATATAACATAATTTGTTCCTATGTGTGCTTATGACGTGAGTTGAGAAGATGCTATATAAAGCTGTCATTGGGCTGGATTGAACGACCCAGATTATATCTATCATGGAATGTCTTCAATGGCAGTGATCCATCCCACGTGTTTCTTTGGACGCATAAAGAACTTCGATGAGTTCTAAGTAGATCTTCTTCTCTACTCTCTTTGTTCCCTAAATGATTGTCTTCCTCTTCCTCTTCTCCCTCTCCATTTAACCTCAAATCACTGATAGGAGAGATAGTAGCTGATGATAGTGAAGATTTTTGTCCAATATATTAATTGAATTCATACTTCTTGTACTTTATTGAGAGGCATGCTACAATAATAGACGTGATGCCGTCTAGAGACCTATTAAATGGATCATTAATTAATTTATTTTTTTGTGTATAATATTCAGT
This sequence comes from Datura stramonium, assembly GCA_018107945.1. NCBI lineage: Eukaryota > Viridiplantae > Streptophyta > Magnoliopsida > Solanales > Solanaceae > Datura > Datura stramonium. The sequence goes on along the minus strand of JACEIK010005135.1, from coordinate 32,861 downwards.
ACAAGAGATAATTAGTTTCGCGAATGGTGCATGCTATATATGTTTGAGTGAATTTGAATAGACTGAGTACATAAGTGTCCTTACATGTAGCCAAGTATACCATCATGATTGCATATTTAGTTGGATAACTACGAACATGACATGCCTAAAAAGTATGCATTATTATAGTCGTCTTGTGGCTTAAGAAGTTTATTTCTTATTAAGTCTAGTTCCAATGTAATAATTTTGATATTGTATTACTAATAAATAGTAGTTTTGTTAAGTCAATATTGAACAAATAAAGTTGTTGAATTATGTTTTGTCTGAAATTCGGTCACAATATGAGTAATTGACATTTCACCTTCTAGATATTTTGTATTAGTTTTTTGAGTTGC
>JACEIK010005135.1:10361-30482 GCA_018107945.1 Datura stramonium | reverse complement strand
GTCGACTCCACCATTCGACTCGAACCTCAAGTCCTCAACAGGTAAGTAAACTGTAAAAGGGAATAACAAATTAACAATCCCATTAACATTATCCCAATTCTCAAAATATTGAGAATTTGAGATTGGCAGCCTGTGAAATTGTGAATTGTGAATTGTGAATTGTGAAAATTCGGTGTTGTGAAAATTGCGATGAATAGAATTGTGAAAATTGAGATGTTGTGAAAATAGATTGGCAGCCTGAAAATTGCGATGTTGTGAGTTTTGAATTTTTTGATGAGTTTCTGGACTGTGGTCTCACTGAATTCATAATTACGTTATAACTTATAAATAGGATTCTGGACTTACCTCAACCAAGCCCAAAAAAATCGAATAACCGAAATAAATAAACCAAACCGAATTAAAAAAACCCCGAACCGAACCGAATTAAAACGGTTCGGTGTTTGGTGTTCCTTATTCATAACCGAAAATCGAAAAAACTGAACCGAAATTTGAAAAAATCAAACCAAAACACCGAACACCCACCCCTACATAGGACGACCCATTGGAAGGAGTAACGAGTCGTCCTGTCGTCTATTGCATCCCATGTTCATAAATCTACCAAACATATTCAAGAAGCAACGAGTGGAACCAATGACTCGTTGTCACCTCTAACGAGTCATCGTTTCCACCCGTCGCTAGGTCTCAGGTCTAGGAAGTGTTGACCACGAGCAGACACAACGACCCGTTGGTTCTACCAATGAGTCGTTGTGTCGTCCGTTAGCTGAGAGACCAAGTTTTCTTGCCAGTGACAACAGGAGGTACCAACAACCCGTTGGTTCATCCAACGAGTCGTGGTCCCCTCCCGTTTCCAAATTCAAGTGAGCCCTGATTCCAGGCCCAGGACCAACGAATGGTCCCAATGAGTCGTGGTATCAACCAACGACTCGTTGTGGGACCCGTTGGCCCCTGTCGGGCAGTTTTCCAGATTTTTTTTCATGGGAATTTTAGTAACTTGTCATCTTTTTAATCCCTAAACTACGTCATTTTGGGAATGTTTTGGAGAGAATTAAAGGGGTAGTCGACTTAATCCCTCTCATTCCTCTCTACCTGCGATTTTCAGAACATAGAAGTGTCGGACAGATAGTGCAGAGCTAAGCTAGGGCTTCAAGCTTTTTCAGACTTCTCCAGATTTCTTCCCAAGGTTTTTACTCCAGGTATGTGGAAATTCAACAAGGGAATTGTTCTTCCCTTATGCCCCGAAACTCTTCTAAAATGCTTATCAGTTCTAGCCTTGAAATTCACAGTTAGGGTTCATTTGTCAGTAAAATATGGATTTCTTCCTGTTATAATTTTCATGAGTATTGAGGGTTGTTGTTAGCTATAATTCTGGTCATTATCTTCTTTCATGAAATTATATGATTTTAGCTTTAGTTTCTTTGAATATAGTGAATTGAGTATTTCAGCATGTTCTAAATACAAGTGTTGCTTGATTCTGATTGTTCTTGAAATAACCATGATAGTACAGTTGTACGATCATGAGTAGAATTATTGATTGTTTAATATCAGTCAGTACTTAGTAAATTTTAGTATCTTATAGAAATGTCAGCTGATCAGTTTGACTATAGTCAGTCTCTCGAGGTGTCAGTAATACCCCCAGTGCCAATTTCAGTTATTAGTTATCAGTTTATTCTTTAGACGGTTACAACACTTCTAGATAAGTAGCTCTGACCAGTCTTAGAACCATCACTTTCAGTTATCAGTTTGTTCTTTAGACAGTTACGATGCTTCCAAATAAGCAGATCTCGCCAGTCTTAAAACACTAGTTTACAGTTATCCGGTCTGATAGACTCTCAAGGTATTTCCAGATAAGTATTCCTGACTTAGTCCAGGACCCCAGCTTCGAGATATCAGCTTAGTAGTCAAGTTAGGACTATCTAGTGGTAGTAGTATTTAACCCCGAGTGGACCGAAGTTCCAGTGCACCCAGGTTTCCAAAACTACGTTTTCACAGCAGGTTATTGGCCCAACGGGCCCCAGCCTTGTGATCACCTAGCCAGCCACTATACCCTGGCAAGGTATAGTGGGCTTTCTCCAATGGGGTGTGTACATCTGAATCCACATTTAGCTCACGTCATTATATGTCAGTTATAGACTCTCCCACTTGTCAGTACAATTTTAGTTCCGCTCAGTACAATTAATTTTAGCTCAGTTCGGTCACTCAGTTCCAGGACATATTCATGACCATCAGTCAGGGTCATTATTGACCATACCAGTTATAGCTCAGTTTTTATCAATATTCAGTATCAATTGGTCATTTCATGTTATTTCAGTTCAGTTGTTTATTCTTCATGCTTATTGTATATCTCACTTACTCAGTACATTCAAAGTACTGACGCATACTTTCTATGTTGTATCGTATCATGATACAAGCGCAGGTTCTCAGTCTCAACATCATTAGTAGTCCCCTCCAACGATTTCCACAGTAGTCCTTTTGGGTGAGTCCTCATCTTCCGAGGACGATATTTGTTTTCAGTTAGTTCTTATTTCAGACAGATTTTAGAGTTAGCTAGGAGCTTGTCCCAGCTACTCATCAGTTAGTTGGCTTTCAGACACAGTTGTTTAGAATCTTTTTCAGTTATGTTTACACTTTCAGTATTATTGATTATATAATTATTTTTATAAAACTTCCACTTATGTTTACTCAGTTTACCAGGGTAATGATAGACCATGGGTTGGCTTGGGGTCACTTATGTCACCAAGTACCGTATCTCATCCAAGGTGTAGACTCGGATCGTGACATTTCTCCTCTTCGTTGTCATGCACATGATGCACGTACAACGCACGGGCCACACACACATAAACTAGATTTATTAAATATACTTGAGATTTCTTAATTAATTTAGTGAGAAAGTTTTTTCCTTTGTAAATCACTCTTCTTCATCTCCTAATACACATATGACAGCACGTGAGATGCACGCCAGAAGCTAATTTCATTAAAAAAAAGTGACTATTTGCCTATTTTTCCTCGTCGACTTTAATTATTACATAAAAGAAGCTAATATACCACCACCCGGTATTTCTCAGTGGCTTATTTTATTAAATAAATATTAAAAAAACTTCCAATATCTTATCCTATTAAACCAATATTTATAATATTTCTTAACTGCATCAAAATTCACGTCTTGCCATTTTTTTAAACTGAGTATCCTCAATAAGTAACTTTCTTTCTTGGCTGAGATAGATTTTGGTAGCGCTCTACTATATTGATCATTTATTCAAAAATAGCAAAAAGGAATAATCCTCTTGGAACAAGTTAGCCATTGTATTATGTACAAAAGTATTGAGACTGTATTGGAAAATTTTTGTGCATTAAAATCTATCTTTGTACATTCTATTTATACAAGTATCTATTGAATGATTAATAAAAGAAAATCAAGATCCTATACATATTTGGATATTCTTATTGGCTAGCTAAATAGCCATATAACATAATTCTATTCCTATGTGTGCAGTGAGAAGCTTCTATATACAACTATCATTCTCTTGGATTGAACAACCAAGATTAGATCTATCATGAATTGCCTTCAATGGCTTGATCCATCCCACATGCTTCTTTAGACATATAAATAATTTCGATGAATTCTAAGCAGATCTTCTTCTCTACTCTCTTTGTGACCTAAATGTTTTTCTTCATCTTCCTCTTCTCCCCCTCCATTGAACCTCAAATCACTGATAGGAGAGATTGTAGCTGATGATAGTAAAAAATTTTGTCCAACATATTAATTGATATATGATGTACGTGCCACTAGATCGATGATGAATCTCTCCAAAATCTAATCTTTGAGCAGTGATTCACCGGCCACTAGATTCAGGAATCTCACTTTAGTCTCAAACATGGTGGCTCGATTGATTAGCACTCCTATAGGCTCATTTTGCATACAAATTTTGGGGGTCCCAAGTCCTGCATCCACTAAGAACATTTCTTCCCTTAAGCGTAAAATATCACATTGTAAGGCGTTTCCACTGCATAAGAAAAAAATTAGATCTTGAAAATGACGAGTCAAATAGATGCTCATTATAAGCTTTTTTTCTCTCCTCTTCGATGTCATGCACAAGATGCATGTGATGCACGTGTGAGGCATAAACTATACACGCATAAGCTAGATTTATTAAATATACTTGAGATTTATTAATTAATTTGGTGAAAACGTTTGCTCATTTGTAAAACACTCTTCTTCATCTCCTAATTTTACTTGCATCCATTTTGACTATTTCAACATTCTAAATTTAATATAGATTTGCATTGACTTAGTACTAATCAATTTCCTTAATTGTTGAGAATTTGTTAGGTGATTCAATGAAGTTGGATACTCATTAATTATAATTAAAAATTATTATCTATTCTAATTGTCTAGATAAATAATCATATAACATAATTCTATTCCTACATGTGCTTCTGACATGAGTTGAGAAGATGCTATATACAGTTGTTATTGGGCCGGATTGAACGACCCAAATTAGATCTATCATAAAACGTCTTCAATGGTTGTGATCCATCCCACATGTTTCTTTGGACACATAAAGAACTTTGATGAGTTCTGTGTAGATCTTCTTCTCTACTCTCTTTGTGCCCTAAATGATTGTCTTCATCTTTTTCTTCTCCCTCTCCATTTAACCTCAAATCACTGATAGGAAAGATTGTAGCTGATGATAGTGAAGATTTTTGTCCAACATATTAATTGCATTCATACTTTTTGTACTTTATTGAGAGGCACGCTACAAGAATAGACGTGATGCCACCTTGCGACCTATTACATGGATCATTAATTTAGACTTGAATAGGAAGCTAACAACAATTTTTCCTCAATGTATTTCATGTGCTCAGACTTCTTCTGACTAAAAATTATCTAAAAAGTATTTATATAAATATTTAGAACCTGCTATAATTCCTTGATCTTGGTATATTCTGCTGGTTCTTTACAACTTGTTTTGGATGGTTGTTACTCATTGTATTGTATTGTTAATCTAAGTAATATTTTATTTTATTTACTTTTTTGTGTATAATATTCAGTACAAGAGAGAATTAATTTTGCGAATGGTACATGCCACATCTGTCTGAGTGAATTTGAATAGACTGAGTATGTATGTGTCCTTACATGTATCCAAGTATACCATCATGACTGCATATTTAGTTGGATGACTACGAACATGTCATTCCTAAAAAGTATGCATTGTTATAGTCGTCCTGTGGCTCAGGAAGTTTATTTCTTATTAAGTCTAGTTCCAATGTAATAATTTTGATATTGTATTACTAAGAAATAATAGTTTTTGTTAAGTCAATATTGAACAAATAAATTTGTCGAATTATGTTTTGGCTTGAATTCGGCCACAATCTAAGTAATTGACATTTCACCTTCTAGAGACTTAAAACATATTAGATTGGTTATGGTTGAGAAAGCTTTCACCTTTGTAAATCACTCTCCTTTAATTTTTTTTATTTTTAAAATATAAATAAAAAATATGCAAAGTGTTTCTAGTACAATATATATGTCATTTGTTAAATAAATTTGCAAATCGAAGCGACGGGNCAAAACCACTGCAGAGGTAAAGGTGCTCGCTGCAGCGGGTGATGCAGACCATAATTCTGCAATCCTATTTCGATTATGATTTTTAAAACCTACTCTCTCAAACAGGGCATAATAAAACGCCCCAAAAACAGAAAATAGATTTTTGAAAAAGTAAGAAGGTCCAAGATGTAAAGATTCAACCTCCATAGCTAGGAACTCCTGCAAGAACTCAAGAAATCGATGCAATAGTTGGGAATGTCCGGATGATAGCTTGGTGCTCATGTAGGCTATGATTTACTCACTCTGGTGTTAGACTTTGATTAGCTAAACATATATGTGCGTATGGTTGATATGCTATTGATGGGTAGGACTGAAACTTAGATAACTTGTAGTCGATTAATTGAAATCGATGTGATTTTAAGGATGATCGAGTTAGAAAAAGGGGAGTGATATCCCCGTAATGAGAAAACCCCTAGAAAAGAGAGTACAATAATAATTAGTTTATTCTTAAAGGTGTATGTGAGATCGAATCACGTGTATATAATTGACTTTCTTGCATGAATTCAATGTAATTTCCTGTGTATAGGACCCTATGGTCGTTCTTTTGGAATTGAAATCTTGGATGGTTAATCATGTAAGCATGTTTAGAAGATGTAACAAATGGATGATTGACTGGTTGTGATTATTATTGAACGTAAGTTGAAGCCCGAGAATTAGGATAGTTATATTTTTCGTAATGATCTGAATGTGCTGCAGTTAATATTGCATTGTTTGGGTTGGTGAATATTATATGTGTGGATGGTTGCAACGTGGAATTTTTAACTGTTGAAATAAGTTTAATTTGATGTTGCCATCATTGTGGTGAGCATGATAGAGAATGATACGTTAAATGGGGAAGAAGAAAATGGTGGATGAATCCAAGGATGAAGATTGGTCGTAGTTCTGCCTGCAGTACCACTACAGCGAGACCATTGTGGCGGCAGAAGTGTCGCTGCAGCGGAGCACAAACCAGTGAGCGGACCAAGTTGTAATTCCTTGTAATGTATTAATGTTACTAATACTATTACTTTTGTTTGGGGAAAGAGATTGAGTTCGATATTTTATATGTGATTGTACTCGTTGATATGTATAATAACAGCTTTTATCGTGTGTGAATTATTGTTGTTGTGCATCCCGAGATTGAGGGGCGAGTTGGTATCAGTGGATATTGTGACAAAGATAGTGGATGATACGAAGGAAATCATTGATATGATGATGAATGTGAGGCTTGGGGCCAAAGGTAGGAACTACATTGAGCGAGGTTGTGATCGGACTCGAATGAGGACTGGATACTTGAATGAAACCGTGCGGAGGTGAGTATCCGAGGCGAGCGGTATGAGAATTACCTGAGACGAGGTATGGCGAAAAGACCACGTGGATATGTGTATGGATATAAGTACACAAACAGGTATGATAAAGGACTCATATGGCGGGTTTACACTATATTGATTTCTAGAGTCCTCTGCACGTCATGACTGGAAGAGGCAAGCATAAGTCCTCTAGCATGTGTGTGATAATGTGGGCGTGTGCGGCATATCACCAATCATATGATTGTGAAAAAGATATTGTGAATGTATGGTCCGATATACATATGGATGTAGAGACGAGAGAAAAGTACGGAGTATACAAGTGTCCTGAAAATATAGACATGATTCGGGTTTGAGATAAGAAACATATTTGAAATATCGTATATGGCTACTGCATATGATCCGGTATGATATCATATGGTATTTTGTGGTATGAAGACGGAAATATGTGCATGTATTTTAATATTTGGAGAAGTTGACTCCGCGCAGTGTTGATGACTTCTTGTTGTACTTGAATTAGTTAATTTTTGTTATAATTGAATGTTGTTTTAAATGGTTTGCTAGGTTACGGAAGATGGTTTGACGGGTTTACAAAGATAGTGAGTTATCGCGAGATAGCGAGTAGGCTTTATTAATTAATGTACCTCACTAAGAAAAGGCGGGAAATCCTATGCATAATTAAGTAGGTTAATAAATGGTAATGCACGGAATTAGTCGACCATAGGGAAGGGGTAAAAGAGGTAGATGTGTTATAAAGTTATATGGATTAATAGAACAGAACTAGATTAGGAAAAATTGGCTGCGAATGATAGGAATAGCAGCGGGTACATAACCGCGCGGTAGCGAGATCAGCTGTGGTGAGTGCAGGTAAGCGCTCTTGCGGAATAGCAAGGAGGCAGATTAATGATAAGATGGTGGCTAGTATTGTAAGGTAATTTTACAAACGCCCGGTAGAGATTAAATAAAATAGAATGTAGTTATCGAGATTAATGAGTGGTTGTATAAATTAAGGAACAATTGTTGATTTAATGACATTGATTATATGTTTGATCATTATGTTGTTGTGTTAACTAACCTTAGATGGGATGATGATGCCTACCGATGCGTGTGGTGTGCGATACTACCTTGCTACGCCTTTTTGGGGCTGTTTGGAAAGCCAGCGTGTAAATGGAATTGGTGTAATTACTGAGTAATTACACTGACCTAGTAATTTTACGGTATAGTAGTTATGATGACCTGTTTGTTTCTGATGTAATTATAGTGTAATTACAAGCGTACTATTTGGTTGCACAAGTGTAGTTACAGTTAAAATTAAAATTTTAAAATAAAAAGTTAATTATTAAAAATTAATATTTGACAAATATATGTCTTTATAAATGATATTAAATTAGGTATTTAAGATACATATTGTCTCTAAGTATTATATATATATATATATATATATATATATATATATATATATATATATATATATATATATATATATATTAAAAAAAAGGGAAAAGGGTCAAAAATGCGCCTCTACTATTGTTTATTAGCCGACTTTGCCCTAGTTATACTATAGGACAAATACACCCTACCATTAACAATATGCATAAATACCCCTATTTCAGATGGAATCCCCAAAATCAAATGAAAGTACCCACCTAAATAACTTCTTGCCCTCTTTTAACTCGACTCGACCTACTAAACTAAATAACTCATATCAAATTGAATTTCAATTATAAACACCCTTACCCTTTTTTTCTTTTATCGAAATCCACCATGGACGGAAAAAGTAATTGTATCGGATATTGAATTGATATTAAGCGTAAAACGAATACTACAAGCCTTCACCATTCACATCCGGCTAATGCTAGCAACTAGGCAGTTTGTCTGTCCTCGAGATAATAACCTTCCTTAGTGTTGTCCCCTCGGAAGCAACTTTGGAGAATCTTTCTCAATCTAGCCATTTGCAACATTATTTTCTTTATAATTAGAGTTTAATTTGATATGGGTTATTTAGTTTAGTTGGTCGGGTCGGGTCGAGTTAAAAGAGGGTTGTGGGTTATTTAGGGGGAAATTGGATATTTTTGTTTGATTTGGGGGATTTCATCAAAATAAGGGGTATTTGTGCATACTTTGTTAGCAGTAGGGACCGAGTATATTTGGCCCTATAGTATAACTAGAGGCAAAATAAGCTAATAAACAATAAACGAGAGGGGTATTTTTGACCTTTTTCCTAAAAATAATTGATATATATTTTTAAATTAATAATATTTTAATTTAAGTAATTATAAAAACGAAAAAGTCATATTTATTAAGAACATCATGAGATGCATTGTTTCACAAAAATATTAATATTACAAAATATAATGCCATAAAAAATTTCAAATATTTGACAAAATAATCCATCAATTCTAACTAAAAAATGAATAGCATGCAATGTGAAATAACGAATCAATACGGTAAAGTAAATAAATTAGAACACGAAATATAACATAAATTCAAAATTATGAAAAATGTTAACATAATACTCTTTATGTTAAATTCAAATATAACAAAATAAGTTACTGCAATATAACTTAAGTAAATATAATTCAAAAGAAAAGAAAAAGCATAGGTCTATAACATCATTCAACAATGAAATTATATTTTAATTCAAAAAATAGAATAATAATGCATTTATGTTAAATGAAAAAAAAGAAATAAAAATACGAACAATTGCATAGAATCAATAGTAAATGTTGAGAAATGAGGAAGAAGTAAAAGATAAATAATATAAAATATTAATTTTATGATTTTTTAATAAAAAATTTAAAAGAACATACAATAATAGAAGCAAAAAAATAAATAAAAACAAAAGCAAAAATAAAGAAATTAAAAAGTGACCTTGTAATTACACCATGTAATTACACGCAATTCTCATCCCCCACTCACGGGAAATGGAGAGTGTAGTTACTCCCTCCCAATTACATCTAATTTTCGTCTTGATCATGTAATTGCGACCAAACAAACGGGCCAAATTGTGTAATTATACCCGGTGCCCAAATTGATTGCAGTGGCTTTCAAAATTCCCTTGGTGTAGGTTGTGGCGGTTTGAAGTTCCTTGAATGGTGTGAAGTACTCAGCATCGGCTTCCGCATTCTTCTTCTCAAAAGAAGTTGTGCCTTTTTTTAATCTTATCATGTATTCTATTAGAATCTTGTACACCTGTCTAGACTAGATCTTGGGAGAGTCATGTTTTGGGAGATCTTATAGTGTTATTTTTGAAGTTATTATTGGATAATGAAAATTAACGAAATTCTTGGGCTTTGATTGTAATGTTCGCAAGGAGGTTCTCCTATCGGTAGAGTTGATGTAGGTGCCCGCATGACCACTTATTTTGGGTCATGAAAAGATGGTATTAGAGCGTTTAGATTAGCGGTTCATAAGTACAAAAGCAATGTCGAGTAGACTCCTGCTGATTGGTGTGTCGCGTCACATCTAATCTTTAGAAAGCTATAAGGCATTTAGGATTTGCTTGTTTCTTTCCCATCGTCTTTGTCTGGTTGTGTCGATTGCCTAAGTGGAGTCCAATTGGCATCTGAAAGATTCCAATTGGTGTCTCAACAGAGCCTAATTGAGTATCTGACTATGTGCGATAATTAAAAACACTGCAATAAGACTAGTGGGCGGGGATAGACTTGAGGTCGACGAGGAGATGAGAACCATGATGAAACCCAACCAGCAAGTTTTGCTACAATAAGAGTTTTCTCGCTACGGCGAGGAATTTACCATTGTAACGGATCCACTATCGCGTGGGAACAACCAAGCGTGGACATGACAAAGCGAAATTGTATGAGAAAATTTCAAGTTTCCCTATTTTGAATAGCAACTACAAGCAATGCGAATATAAGAAAGCAACGACGATAATTACGGAAAGGGCAAAAGAAACCGTCCAATGTCTGAGGATGCCAAACGGGCATCCGTGCACCAAAGATAGAACCGGTACCAACATCCAAAAATATAAAAAGAAGCTTGAGAAAATAGGATTGTCTTACAAGCCCCAAACGAAGGATACCAAAATAGTATAAAAGTTAAGGGGGAAGTGAATACTGCGACTCATCTAGCTAGAGGCCTCATCGTTGTCGTTGCCGGCCTCATCATTTGCTCTCTCCTCGAGCCAGCTAGAAAGGAGAACTTGAGGAGATCCCTGTCGGAGTCACACAGGATATCTTATGCAGGGCCGGGAGTCTTAGGATATTCTTGATCCCCTTTCACATCTGATTAGCGGCTTGTCACAGCAGGCGCAACCTCCTCCTCTCAGCCAAGTCCTCTAGGAGCTCAACATGGCCACTGGGCTAGAGCGGCAATTTCACACTTGCACCTCTCTTGAGTCGGTTGCTGCTGCACCAAAATTCGGCTAGTGGAAGGCTGGCTGGGAAGGAGTGCAGGCAACCCTCAGAGCTCCCACATAGCCACTATCTCAGCCTCAATATGCTCAAACGGTCCTGCGGGCCTGAAAGTGTTGTCCCTCACCCTCAGGCGAGATAGATTTCCTGTTCTTCTGCCTCTCCTCGAGCCCCCATTCACCCTCGGGGATTGAAGGAACTGTCATGATCCTAATAACATCTTGAGACTCTACGATGGATGTCGGCCCGCTTACGAAACCTAGTAATAAAGAAAGAAATGGCAGGCCGGTGATGGGCTCGCAAAGAAGTACCTCCACTCCTCAATGATATAAGACCCACGTTTACCCTCACTCCACTCAAAACATAGGCCACTACCAAGGACCGAGGATAGGTTACGTCCGTGACATTAGAGGGCAGAGCGAATCCTCAGGGACATCAAGTGGAGCCACCTCCTGGCCTCCACAGTGAAATGAGTACTCCAAATTCCCGTCCAGTGATGCACAGGTGGTGGCCCTCTGCTACTCCACCACCAGCGTATCCACAAGCCACTTTGCCCATTTCCATCTACATGCCGGGCCTTTAAGCCAGCCTCGAGAGAGGGTTTGGCAAACCCAAGCGCCATTTATGGTAGCGGGGTCAAGGTGATCTGCGCCCACCCTAACATAAGCAACCAACTCCAATCGGAGCTCTAAGCCACCGTTGGAAGGTTGGCATAAAATCCCACCCCAGGCCTCGTTAGCCTTACCCGGGTCCTCCACCAATGATGTCACGATCCGAACATAGGTCCGGATCGAGACACGAGATAAAGAACCCGAGAGACTCCAAGTCGACCCATGGCATAATCATAGTATATCATAATAATAGAAGCGGATAACAACACAATGAAAGATTCTAATTTAAAACCCAAAATAACGAATCTCATAAAACTCCGTCTAAGAGATGGATCTGTCTATGCAAATTAAAGCCTCTACTAAACTGATGAGTTGCTGGGCCCAGAGCCCCCAACTAACTCTAAAGTCTAGAAAAGCGGAAACATAAATGAAATAGAAAAAATAGATCGCGTCCTCGAGATGAGGACTCTACAAGTCGAGATAGGAGTGGGCGTATCTAACCTGGGCTAGTGCGGAAATCTGAATCTATATCATGAAACGATATGGCATAAAGATGTGCGGCCGGTACTTGGAGATATGCGAGTATGCGGAAAACATAAATAAACTAAAACATGCAAGTATACGAGAAGAAAGTAGCTGAACATTAATGGTAATGTAGCGAAAGGAGATAAAACATCCTTGTTTGAGATACACACACACACACACACACATATATATATATATATTAATCTGATGATTTTATAAACATTTATTGAAATATGATCAGGCGTCGCAAAGATTATATATTTGAACAAATCACCGAGGGCCCAGAAGCGTGGCGATATCATAGAGATTCCCACTGACTGTAGAAGGGAAGCGTTCTCGGCTGTAGAGAGTCCTTGTTATACAAGGAGAGTCCTTATTTATGAAGGAAACGTTCGGTTGTGGAAGTCCACAGCTTGTCTAAGGGAGAGCATTCTACGATATAGAGAGTGCTTGTGCATTGGGAAGCATTCTGTTGTAGAGAATCCCCCGGCAGGACTAAGGAAACATTCTCTGTTAGCAGAGAATCCCGGATTGACTAGGAAAACATTCTACCACCGCTTTAGAGAATGCACGGGCCGACTAGAGAAACATTCTGCGGTAGAGAATCACGTAGAGATGACTAAGGTAGAACATGAGAATGCAAATAATGGAAAGTCGTTAAATCTAGTATAAATTACTGCGGCTAATCGGAGACATGAACATTCAATTAATTACATCATACTGAATTTATTTCAGAGTTGATTACGGCTACCTTCTATTGATAACAAGCCCAACACATGAGGTCGTACTTTAACATCCTGCAATTCATATATCATTATGGTCGAATCACCATTTGATCCATACATTTTACATTCATGAAGCATCTATAGGATCAGATTATACTTTACATACATCCACAACATTCGAATTCCGAGTTCATAACATATGACGTACATCTTAGTTTCATGCAAGATCCCATGAGTCAATTTGTACTTTTAATTAATGCACAATGAGATCATGGTGAAAGTATATGAATATTTCATAAAAACCATTTCTAAATTTACTCTAAATCACGGTGAAAATTCAATAATCATGCCATTACCATAGGTTCAACTCATACCTAATACATTTACATCGTAATCATTGTGAAAACATGTGCAAGCTTCACATTGGTCAAAGACCATAAGTTTCGATCATGTTCCAACACATACAATGCGACATATATTTTTAGATTTGTGGAACCCATGTGATTTACATATCTTTAAACCAGGATATAACTTCATGATAAGAGCATATGATTAATTTATGAAATCCCATTTGAAATTCTAGACTAATTCATGGTGAAAATCCTACATTCATGTTATTTACATATCACACACACATTTTAGGAAAGCTATAAGTAATTTCATGAGCATGCACTACTATAAATGTGAGAGTTCTTAAAATTTAGTGAAAACATATGAGATTTTATGCATAAATTAGAACCCTGGATCATGCTCTTCCAGAATCATGGATTTAGGTTTTTAAAATACAAATTTGGGGCACAAGGATGAAAGAATATCCTTGTTGGCCCACATACACCTTGAAGAAAACCCGGCGAACTTGAACCTTGAAGCCTTGAAGAAACCCTTGTTGAATCCTTGAGTCTTAAGAGAGAGAAGGAAGAAGAGTTGAGGAATATCTTGAGGAATGAGGTTAGGCTAGAAAACCCAAAATGTCCCTCATGATATTGCAAAACGTCTTGTTGGGTGGGAGCATAGGATTGAGAAATACCCTAGAAATAAGCTTTAAAACTTGCTCGTCGGTGACCACGACTCTCTACAAGACGTTGGTCCTCACCACGACATTTGAGACCATCCAGTTCCCACTAGAAGTGGTTTTCTCGGTTTACGCTTCCTCAGCTTAGCGACTAATAGGATGCGTCATTACTTCATCCAACGACTGCGTCATCACCTTCCGGCTGTCACCAGCGCCTCCCTCAACCTGCGATCCTTCCAATGGCCGTCACCACGGAGTCGTTACGACCTTTAACATTCCGTCGCCAACACAGTGCCCTTGAACCATTGAATAAAAGCCCTTTTCTAAGTTCTAATCAACGGTCTCTCATGACAAACCATCCATGCCGTGGATCATTCACTTGACTCGTCGTCTCATCAGGAAATCGGACTGCAAACTTACCACAGCCACATATGACAAGTCATTGCTACCCCTGACGATTTCGCTCTATCTCCCAATGTATCAAGGTCCTCTTGAGCTATTTTAGAAACTCTTCCAATGGCTCTTTAACGGGTCATTGGAGCGACCAACAATTCGTTGGATGAGTGGGTTTGAGGGGAAATTCCTGGTGGTTTTTCTACTAAACTCCATGTAACACCGAGTGTTCTAGGAACTTCCATGGTGTTACAATATCTCCCAGGAGGAAGAATTCGTCCTTGAATGTTGGATAAACATGACAGAAAGGATAGGGATGGAGCGAAATCCCAAAATTGATCAATTCTGGTTGAAACCAATGGAGTATCGGCTCGGGCTGATCTTACATCTCCGGACTGAATATCTAATTCGTACACAACATGCTAAGGCATGAGAGGAAGTAGCAGACATGACGACATGGAGCAAGATAAAACAAGAAAAGATTCTTTTCCTGGCGATGTTGAGATAGAATTCATGATATCCGGTCTCTTTTGAAGGTAAGGAACTCCTTAGGCACGAATCATTCGTGACATCTAAACTGAGCACGAACATGAAGTACCTTTATGCAGCAGCTACTAAATGACTTCTAAAGATTGAATTCTAGCTGGCTTATACTGAAGTCATGAGTCAACACACATAGATAATTTATAACATGAATGTTACACCTTAATTCGGCACATAGATGGCCAATTCGCGTGTTGGTTAAGAGTATTTGAAAGCCATACATGCTAGAAAAAGGCCGAGGGAAAGACAGGACAAGCGCCGAGTCGGCGCGTCGCAAGAAAAATACAACTTATAAATCGCATTCAGGAATGCGACTTATAAATCGCATTCCTAGATGCGATTTATAGTGTCCATTATATATATGCCCACTTCGGTTTCAATTGGTAAATCCTCTTATAATTTCCCGGGCAGAGTCGGAGATCGAGAGAGACGAAGGGGTAATCAGATCGTTCGATTCACATTTCCAAACGTAGTCTAAATTCTAAATTAACCTCAGGTACCAAGGTCTTTAGCAGCAGGGAGCAATTCCTGCAGTTTTGTTTATGAAGCTACGGCCGACAAATACGTCGAGCTACGACTAAGGTAAGTAGAATTGCTCAGGCGAAGTGTCCTATGTGCTCCTAGCCGTAAGAAGTGAATACTTCTCCCTCCTGGACTCCCGAAAAATAGAAAGTTTTGACCGTCTTTTCGATAAGCCTAAGTTTAGGCTATAAATATCGAAAGTGGCCGTCGTCCTTGAGAATAATGTCATATTTAGTACTAATTGACGTATATATGAATGCGATTGGGAGAAATAGGTTTGGAGTGCGGCCGAGCCTCGTCAGACGAGTTGGATAATTCGAGGTTAAGGTATGTGAAGTAGTTTCTTCGGCAAGTTAGTAAGCCTTATCTTTGTGAATCATAGTAAACTCATTATTTGAAACTCTCGGAGTTAAATGTTGAAGTATTGAGTAAGTTTAGAAATGCATCTGGTTTGCGTTGCCGTATCGTATTGAGTCGAAAAGATGAAAAGCATGCGCCAAGGGCGAGTTAGCATTCAGGTCGGTATAGCCTATTGTGATTACTTAAGCATGTTGTAGAATAAAAGAAACAAATTTTCAGAATAAAAGTTAGTAAAGTAATCGAGATGGAAACGTGTGTAGCTACGAACTAGCCATTCGAGGCAGTTTTGCTACAGACTAGCCATTGGACGAATGAATATTGCTTCATATGGCCACTCAGACGGATAGTATCCTGGCTATAGATTAGCCAACGTTAAAGAAAGATTTGAGTCAGTATAATCGGTAAAGAATCGGTATAGTACGAAAGAGATCGGAACGAGAAATCGAGATTTGGATAGTCTTTTGATTATACATACTTGCTATTTATATGTGCTATTTGTTTGTTGAGACTGATGTGGCGTGAGGGCTTTGCCAATGAGCGTCCTCCTTGGCCCTATGGGTTGGTAATCGTGTCGCCTACTGAGCGGGTGGTTACATCACTCAGGGGTGGCATGCGTCCAGAGCTTGGACGAAGATGGGATGAAGCTTTCCCATGCTCCCGGTCTGATCGGCATTACGTGCAGACGTACATTGAGTATGTGTCCAGGGTACTATCCAGTACAGATATTCCCTGTTCAGTGTTCCGGGGAATAGGTATAGTCTGTTTTAGGTAGCCACATTTGAGTATTTAGAACCGAACCTATCTACATTGCGGGCAACGCGTACGGGAGTCCTCACAGGACTCGGACACGATTACTTATATCGGAAGCCAAGGCTCGAGCCGGAGACCCAGGGGGGCATTGAGGCTCCTAGTGAGCGAGATGAGTGGAGTGACTTATTTTTAGGTAGTTTTGACCGGGTAGGGGTATATAGATTGTTTACTTGCTTGGCGCTACCGCTCCAAACATGGGGGTTGATATTGCTCTTGCTTGCTTTACTTGTATATCTATTTATGTGCTATATACTAGCTACTAGACAGCAGGCCATCGCGTTTACAGGTACGCCTCTGCCTTATCGGTAAAGAAAGCAGTCTAGTTCATATTAGCTTCCTCGAGATTGATTATCTCTTGCTACTGGTGCTAGTTATGTTACTATTTTCGGTTGTATTATTTAGGTTGCTTTGCATACTCAGTACCAGCGGTACTGACACCCAGTGGGACGCTGTATTACTTGCCTACAGGTACTCATAGACGAGGAGGCGATCCCTCGTGATTCGGTAGCTATTGAGTCATCGGCTCTGTCATCGAATCCCGATTTCAGAGAGTGTAGCTCTTTTTCTTTTGTTGTACAGTATGGGTAGGTCGGGGCCCTGTCCCGATCATTTCTATTATTACTCATGAGGCTTGCAGATTGTATGTGTTTATCTCCCACAGTAGTCGGTTAGGCGGTCGTGTGAGCCGTGCAGTTTATTATAAATTGTTTATTATTTCTATTTATGTTGGCGTGTGGAGCCCATAGTTTGACTCGTAGTGGTGACCTTGCGGTCACGTAGCTTTCCGTTTTCCTATGTTAAGTCTTGGATGACTAGACGACATGGTGGCCTTGTCGGCCATAGGTTCATGATATTAGAATGTTACGGATTAGGCGGTGATGCTTCCACGAGGTGGCTATGTTGATTGGCCGGAGAAGTGTGTTTACAGCCGTTATATGGCCCTTTGTTTTCAGGAACCTGAGATAGAGCTAGCCAGGCACCAGATGTGCCTTGGCCCACACCCGATTAATAGTCCGAGGTCCTTCTAGGGCGCAGGGTGCGGTCATACCCCCCAGGGCGAGGCGTAACAATGAAGATGAGCCTTAAGGATTTATAGGTAAAATTGGCATCGGCATGCGAGTGGCTACTAAGAAATTCTGGAAGTCTACACATAGGTATGGGTAGTGCCTAGCTTCAATTAAAATACAAGAAGTTATCTAAACACGAAGTGGTTGACCTTCTACCATAGCTGTTAAGTTGGAACTCCCTACTAGCATACTCGAATCTGACATCTCACCACCACCATCTCCCCTTAGCTTAAAGACATCATTCTAAGGCTCCTGGATCCTTCTTAAGAGTCAGGGCTAATTCACTAACTCTAGCTCCTCCTTCACCTCTAACATTCACTACAAGCCTTATACTCACAACTATTCCCATCACACATAGGCAGTCTCTTCTCAACAAACATCATAGAGCTTAGCATTCCATCTTTTGGGAGTTACGGGGATAGCAACATACAAAGGAAGTAGCTACATGTTCATAACATACCTGAGACTACTTCCATTGCTGCCCTTATCTGATGTGCTGCTAAGGCGTAGGAGCAGTTTCGACAGTTTGTCCATCACATGTGATAGATGATGCACCTGCTAAAATGGATGAAATTTATCGGAGCTAGAAGAGGTGGCGGATCCTACTCTTTCCTGCGCTTAGTTGCTGCGCAATATCGGTGCTTATGACCCAACGCCGTACTAGAAACAAGCATCTGAGTCGGTCATGCATTCTCACAATGGTGTTTCCCACATCTCATACACAATGGGTATACTTGTCTCCTTACCCCAGGCTTATACGGAACCTTTGGGTGTCGAAAGTCTTTGGGGCCCAGATGATTTAACAGCCGCATGGCCAGTGCCACCACTCGACCTTTAGCCAGGAGAACTCTAAATCTCCTGTTCTATCCCTCTTGGTCTCTCTCTTTTTCTTCCTGTTCACTTTCATTTATTGAGCGAATATCACAAAGTGAAAAGTCTATGTCCTTGTGCAACATGGCCGGTCACACCTTGTTTGACAAGAAAGTGGGCACTGGATTCACGAACCTGCTCACTCAGGCCCTCTAGTCGGCTACCATCTCCGATGCATACTTGGATAACCGGGTAAACTCCAACGTGTACTCTCGGATAGTCATGTCGTTTTGTCTTAAGTTAATGAACTTTGTCGCCTTTTCCTCCCTTAACTGTCTAGGGGAAAACTGTCAGTCAAAGTAGTCATAAACTCATCCCAGCTTACGGGGGCTGCCCCAATTCACCGACTGTCTCTCTCTTGGAAAAACATATATAAGCGACTCCTTTGGTCGATAGGAGGCTAAGTACACACTCTCGGTTCCCATCACCCCCATGATTTGGGTGATCATACGGATCTCTTCCAAGAACTCATGCGGGTCCTCATCCACCTTTGACCTAAGAATTCCAGGTGGATTCATTCAGAGAAAGTCTCTTGCCCTTTACGCCACTACATTCTCATTACGGGAACCACGAGCTATCGCTTGCTGGTGTTTAATCGGATGGTCATGGCACAGTGCCAACATATTAAGTTGCTAGAAACTCAGCATGAGTAACATGTGTGAAGGTCGTCCATAGGGTTCACTGGGGCTGGTGGTGCTTGCTGGCACCAACTACCATCTCTTCTTCTATTCGCTTGTCGGGAGGCATTATCTGCGAAGGCGGTAGAGTTTCATACCCTACGCACGATAGGAATCTGTGAAGAAAAGGGAACATTCCTAAATGTTTTCATGAGCCTCTACATTATAGTGTGTTTCATGGCCTCTACATTATAAGTGTGGCGCCCTTCACACCCATGAAGAAGACTCGACTTAACACGGCTTTCAGACACTCTAGGACATTATAAACCTAATGATCTGATACCAAATTTGTCACGACCTGAACATAGGCTCGGATCGAGACAAGGGACAAGGAACCACGAGAGGCTGCAAGTCGACCCATGGCATAATCATAGCATATCACTTAATAATAGAAATAGCTAACATAACATAACTGAGCGGAAGCTAACTGAAAGAGTCTAATTTAAAACCCAAAATAACGAATCTCATAAAACTCTGATACAAGCTGAATCTATCTATATAAGTATGAAAGCCTCTACTAAACTGATGAGCTGCTGGGATAAGCCCCTAGCTAACTCCTAAATTCTGAAAACTGAAACATAAATAAAATAGAAAACATAGATCACGTCTTGAGAGATGAGGACTCACCACAAGCAGCTGAGATAGGAGTGGAGCGTATCTAACCACGAGGCTGAGTGTGGAAACCTAAATCTATATCATGAAATGATATAACACATAAATGCGTGCGGTCAGTATTTGGAAT
>JACEIK010005134.1:36794-68847 GCA_018107945.1 Datura stramonium | reverse complement strand
ATATAATTCCAATCTTAGCTGATCAAGATCATTCTATCATGAGAACAAGCAACACAAGAGAATTCTTGAAGAATCTTTTATTTCTTCAATATATAGCCACTTGAATTCTCAATTTTTTTTGCATCACATTTGAACCGGGATGGCCAACTAGTTATGCCAACTTATTTTAGTAAACTTCTAGTTTACTTTCGTATGTGATTTCATCATCATACCCATATTTATGTACTACAAATTAAAAAAACCGACAGGTAATCTTTTACATAAATATTTATAACCCGCTTCAATTGTAGTAGCATGAAGATATTAGATCTTCCCATAATTTATAGTCTCAATTTTATTTTTCAATGTCCTTGAAACTTATAAATTTCCTTTTGAGACTTACTACAACAATTTCAATTCTTCAGGTAGTAATACATTAGCTCTTCCGGAGCTCTCAATTAATTTTGTGTACTACCACATATTCAATCATATCAACATCATTAATAGTTTCTCCATATAGTTTCAACTTAGAAACAATTTTGAATGTTGATGAGCTATACTCATGAACAAACTTATAGTCTTGATGGATCCCATCATATCGTGCCTTTGGGTGGATGGCCATCTTCAGGTGGTCATACCTTTCTTTTAGGCTATTCCACAAAACAAGTGGATCCTTAATCGTGAGATATTCAATTTTAAGAATTTCGTCAAGATGATGACGCAAGAATATCAGAGTCTTAACACGATCTTGATTTGATGTTTTATTTCACTGTGGTGTCTCTAAGACCCATTGCATCCATATAGTTTTAGCATCCAACACCCATGAAAGGTAGTTCTTGCCCGAACTTTGAAAGGCAACGAAATCAAATTTTAGTAAGATTAGCCACATTAAAGAAGAAAAATAATATCTTGGCCTTCAAATTTTGAGAGAGTAGAGTCGATAGAGCAACAGTATCACCAAAGGAATATCACTCATGTGGTTAAGTATTACATCTTTCTAAAGAAATTTTAACTTTTTCTTACCTCGGATCTTTCAAAGTGAGTGCTCAAGGTAGAGACTCTTGATGATAATATGTTATGAAATAATAAAGAAAGAACAAGAATATTATAGAGAAAAATAGAAGGAGAGAAGTTCTTATTCCCTTTGATGGGATGAAATACAATGATGGAGAACCCCTCCCTATTTATAGGGATAATTCCTCTAACTTTTCTCCAAAAGATAGACTTTCGCTATAATATAAACACATGTATCCACTACAATACAAATACCTTTATAGACATTCACTATAATACAAATATGTTTTCTCTTGATTCTTGCTATTTATTATTTTACTTAACACGTTGTAAATACGACTTTCTAAATTTAAAGAAAATTGGATCGAAAGATGGAGAAGGTAAAAACTTCACATGGGTTAAGATATTTCTATTAGCATCTTTCTTTTCCATTTATTAATTTCAATTTCCTCTATTTCTTTTATCCGTTCTCAAGAATTAATGATAAAATCAAATTATGTTTTTACGAAATTGTTACCACTATGAGCATGTGGCCAAAGACATATCCATTAACTTTACTTGTTTTTTTATAATTTGATATATATTGGGATACAATCTTATGAAAGTGGACAATAATAATTTCACATAGCTCAAAAAATATATGATCACTAGCAATAATAAGTATCTTGATAGGCTTATTATAATTAAATTTATTTACGCCTATAATCACGGAAGTGGATATATTTTAGTAAATTGCTTCATAACTCTAAAATATTAAAAGCGTTAAAGCACGATAACTCTTCAAAAATATGTTAGAGAATATTTTTTTACATTATATGTATACTTCGATTTTCTCTCCAAGTAGCAATATATTCAAAGAGAGTGTAAGCTATTATATTTTAATATGATTAAGACATGTTTAAATAATTATGTTTCATTTACAAAAGAATGGACCTTTTGATAAATGTTACAATTATGGATCTAATATAGATCAGTCCACAGTGATGTGACAATACTTAGTAAAATCTTGAAATTTACTCTCAAAATAGTAAATATGAAATTTATTCCTAATGTAGTAGAAATTGACATCTACTCTGAAGTAGTAGACTACTGCCAAAAGTAAATCTTCCAATTTACTCTTGAAGTAGTAAAACTTGTAATCTACTCCCAAAGTAGTAAAAACTTGAAATAATGAAATTTAGAACTCAAGATTTACTATTTCTTTCATGAAACCAATAACGTCTAAATTTGCTTTGATGATACGGAAGTATAAGCAATATTTGATAAAATAAATTAGTGATCAAGATCTCGAGAAGAACCTAGTATTTATCTACAAGAATTATGACACTAGTAATATCTAGCAATATCTTATCGTGAAAAATAAATTGAAGTCTCTCGAAAAGCTTATATATGACAACTTCAATTCATGCTAGATCACAATATGAAGTTATTACGATCGAAATACAATTGTAGTAGACCTGAAGTTTACTAGCGATAAAATGATTATATATTGAGGCTATAAATGATTGGGAAGATCAAATATTTTCAAATTACTAAGAATTGAAAATATGTATATGAAAGGTTACCCGATTTGTACTATATAAATATTAGCATGACGAAATTACATGCTATAATAAATTAGAATTTATTAATGTGAAATTCATAAAATAAGTAAATATGAATTTTACTTCAAAATAAATAACATATATCATAGTAATATGGTTACTAGTATGAATAAATTTGATCAGTTGACATGATCATTTTGGTCATTAGAATATGATGTATTAGGTGAGTATTCAAAACATATTGAAGAAGTAGAAGATTAGCACAAGAAATCTTTTATTGCTTATTCTCATGACAATCGATTGTACCAACCAATGTTGGGAAGTGAATCTCCAAAATTAGAAAAGTATAAAAGGTGAATATTGACCCATTCACCTACCATGTGATATCCTAAATTGATGCATTTATAAGATAGTCACATGTGCGTTTGTGTCAACCTACAATTTGACATTTACAAAGTTGCTTGCTCAATATTAATTGAGTTAAAAGCATAATTTTCAGGTGTGTAATCAAAATAATTTATCTTGATAATGCTGGTTTATATCCAAAGGGTACATTTTGGCCTTAGTGCCCCCAATAAATAGTTGAACTATTGGTTATGAGAGCAAAGTTTAATTAGATTTGGTCTATGATATGATATATTACATACAATGCCATTTATATATTGATCAATAAGTACAATTAATTTCCCCTCTACTCAATTGGTTCGAAGTCGGGGAATCAAATTTTTCATCTAATAACTTTTGATGTGCAATATATGATTAATGAATCTATCACTATGCACACAGATGAATTCCCAAAGAAGATCGGGGATGCATGTTAGTTTTCTAACATGAGGGAGAAAATAAATAACTAAAAAATATATTTTGAATTATCATTAGTATGATCCTCATTCAAAAATAATTCAAGCCAAATGCGTACAACATTTGCTGACCCGAAATTAATTTCATATTTCAGCTGCAAAAGTTCCTATTAAATTAATGTCCTCTAAAGAGCGAGTCTACACTATGCATGAAACAATGTAGACCAATTGGTTTCAAATGCAACCAGCTGTCGACCCAATTGGGCGTGATTAACACCCATACTAATTCCACGGTGGGCGAACCAACAATTTGACGTTTCCCCAAAATTGATCATTCATAAAGAAAACTTTTACCCAAATAAAAGCGAACTAAATTAATTATCAAGAGCAGATTTTAAACAAGCTTTGTCTGAAACCCAAGACCCGATTGTCATTCCACTTTGATGTCTAACTACAATTCTAGAATTGTTTAACTAACATAACAACAAGGAAACAGGAAGAAGCCACAATGTCGGATGAGGACATCTTACAGGGAGGAAGTGAATCAACCCGTCTTGCAGCTCACCTTAGATAGAATGTTGCAGCGAAGGTGGGCACGAGTAGCTTCCTATATCGAATTCTTCACTCAAAAAAGAAATGCAGGTGTAGAGGTCAGTACAAAATACGGTACTGGTAGGAATCATCGACTGATCCTAAATAATAACAAGTATACAGTAACAACAATACAAAACCAGTCTTTAACATAAAAAGAACATGTTTGACGGTTTTAGACACTCTAGCTCTACTCAGGGAACAACCGGTTTGCTTACTGGGTTAGGCCATTCGTTGCAGAAGTTACTTGAACGCTATAGTGGTCACGCTGCCGGCGAAAGGGTTACGCGCTTGATGGTGCGCAGCAAGCGTGCTTCGACTATGCTACACTTACCCAGTTCTTGACTCATCGGGTTCATCATTCACATATTCACCAAATTCCTCAAATAGCACACACTTGGGGACAATAATTAATATCACCAAGTATCACTTACAAGTTCAACAGGAAATCACGGCAAAATCCCCTCATCAAGATTAAGACATTGTGACAAGTCACACTTAGAACTAGAGACACGTTCTTCATTATCAACATCATATAACATAGCAGTAATCAACACAACCTCTTAGCACATTATTCATACACTTCTTTTGCATATAATGACAATACAACATAACGTAACGTTTATAACGCAAAACCAAGGTGACATGATGGGCTACGCCCCCAGCCATCTCACCATAAACACTCAAACCACACAATCGTGTACAGCTGCCACCAGAGGGTCTTATTTACGCCCTTCGATTTATGACTGCGGGGGATACAGAAATTCATGTACCGTACCGATATGCTACCCGCTCCCACTCCTTATGCTCGTCTAGATGCTCCCCTCGAACACGAGCCACTCAATAACAATATTCGCTCGCTTAGGATACTCCCCTCAAGATTGAGCCTCTTATTTGGAAACGGTTAATATTTAAGCCATTCTAAATCCTTTAATGTGACGGGGTGCATTACATAATAAACCATATATATATATATATACCTATCAATTTATCTTAGTCTACACTCCATTCCCTCACTTGCTCAAATACCACAACACTAAGTTCACATGATAGATTCATAACCTGAGTTTCATTACACCTTTCCGCTGTGATCTGAAAGAGCAGTTATATTATTTCATTGTAACATGACATTTCATTATTCACATAAAAACGCTCGTATAAGAAATGTTCGAAGACCAATCAAATATAGTCATTACATAACCATACAAGCCATTATGCGGTGCAACCTATAACCACTTAACCTACCTCGATTTTGAACACGAAGAGTCAATTACTCTTAGGGCCTTGCCGCTCTCACAGCCTCGGGAGTGCTCGTAATCTACAACAAACAAAGAGTAATCCATTACTCACTCTTGAGGAAATAAAGGTTTTAGAAAAATCAAACCCTCCTTGAGTGCACTTTCCATGAACCCCAATTCTACTAAGTTCTGGAGTCCCAATTCTCGGCATAATCCTTATTCTACGACAAAACCTTAGGAGGATGATCAATACTCATAATTATCAAGTTTAAACACACGATGGTCTTCCCATATTTCAGCCCTAGTCTAACTATCTAAGGTTCTTCTCCCTCCCAAAAATTCCTGCCATTAAAGGTCTATAGGGATTCTAGAATCAACATTACTCATGTAGAGATAAACAATCAAAAAATCTTATCTTGGTGAAGAGTTTCACCGCTCTGGAGGAGTTTTTCCGTTCTTTAGACCTCTTGATCGTGATTTTGAGAATAATGGGAGTAAATCAGTAATTTTCCTTAAAACCCACTTTCTTATTATTTCCGTCATCGCTACAACGAGTCACATTTCATTTGACCAACCATAGTGTCGTTGCGGCGGTTCCAGTGAGATTACATCCCAAATTTGCCATGGCGAAACACAAATAGTCACAACGGTATCGCTGCAGCGGAAATTCCTTTGTTGCAATGGCCTCCCGAACCCGGTAGCTTTATCAAAATTCACCAGTTTACACTTAGAAAAGTTTCTGACCCTTTCAATTCCTTCCTAGCCAGTTTAATGTTCTAGGCCCTTAACCATCCCGTAATGACATCGAAGTCATTGCAATAATCTTTGAAAAATAATGGAGCAAATGAATATAATAAGGAGGCAATATGCTCTTGAAGAACCTATGACATAACACTTCATGAAACCTCGCAACGGGTTTAGGTACCTAAGAAAAACATTGAAAGTATTGAGTTCAATGAGTTATGTTCCAGTGTAAACCGATATAAATTATATGCATCCATGATATCTTTATTTGATACAATATAACGTGAAATATTATAAAAATATTGTGAGGATCTAAATTCCACGTCTATTAAAGCATGCTGATGTAGAAATAATTATCAAGTGAAATAACGCATCATGATAAGCGTAAAGCTTATTGGACCTGTAGTGCAAATACTAGAAGATGTCACGCATTTAAATACTAATGAATGCTATCACTTGACAAAATTTATGAAAATTGAAGGATTCAATGCACGAAGCATTTATAAATTTACGCGTAAACTTGTTCATAATCCTTAAATGAGGAAAATCAAATAAGAAAATAATATCGGAGTTTGTTGTACTTGCTATTTATATTGATGATATAAACCTTATCGAAACTCCAGTAGAGCTTCAAAGACCATTGATTATTTAAAGAAATTTGAGGTGGAAGATCTTGAAGACAAAGTATGTCTTGATTTTACAAAAAAAAAACATTTGACAAATGATATCTTTGTCCATTAATCTACCTACGCAACAACGATATTGAAATAATTTTATATGGATGGAGAACATCCATTAAGTATTACTCGATAGTTGCTGATCACTTGATGTGAATAAGGATCCATTCCAGCCTCAAGAAAAGAACGAGAAAATTCTTGATGGAAGTACCATATCTTAGTGCAATTAGTGCACTAATATATCTTGCCTAACACTACATGACTTTGATATAGCCTTTTGAGTCAATTTATTGGCAAAGGTATGTTCTCTACTAGGAGGCATTGAAATGAGATGAAACACATAATGCGGTATCTAAAAAGAACCATTGGTATGGTTTATTTTGTTTTAACAATTACAGTCTCGATCTTGTTGGTTATGCTGATGCAAGGTATTTATTTGACCCACATAAACTCGATCTCAAACTGGCTATGTGTTCATATATGGAGGTCTTTGTCATATGCTTGGGGATATACAAAGTAATCTCTCGTGACCACATTCATCAAATCATGCATAGATATGTAATAGCTATTCATGGAACAAGTCGAGAATGTGTGTGCATTGAGGTGATCAATGATACATCTCATTCAAGAAAAGTGAGGTTTGAAATTATGAAAAAATACCCACGATCTTATACGAAAAGAATGCATCATGCATAACACAATTAAAGGGAGGATTTACAAAAGGAGATAGCAAGCACATTTCTCTCAAACTTTTCTTCACATGATCTCCAAAAGAATAGTGATATCAACGTGCAACAGATTCGTGCAAGTGACAATGTGGTTGATTCATTCACCAAATCTCTACCAACTACAACTTTCAAGAAGATGGTGCACAAGATCGAGATCGAAAGATTCCAAGGATGATCTCATTAGGAGAAGTTAATACACCTTTGTACTCTTTTTTCCTTATGAGATTTTGTCCCCTTTAGTTTTTCTTGTAAGGTTTCTAATGAGGTATCCAAAATCGTATTATTAGATATGTGTATTCTTTTTTCTTCACTAGAATTTTTTCACAGAATTTTTTTCTAGTAAGGTTTTAATGAAGCACATTATTTATCAAATAGATATCCAATGGGGAGTGTTATAAATATATTTTCTAATCATGGCGAATCGTCTATTTCTTTTAAAGGGAAAGTTAGAGTTAGTAGCTTTGGGGTGAAATCGGTTTTTTCTACATAAATAAAAGGGGTTTCCATTCATTGCCGTTTGATCCCTTTAAGTCCTAAAGAGAATCTCTCAAGAAAAATAAGAATTTTTCTCTCTTCTCATTCTCTCTATAATATTTTATTTGTTTTATTATTTTATAACATTATGAAATAATTCAAATAGCAGAATAGTTATGTAACTATTATATGAGCCAAACAGCCTTTGAAGCTTATTCTGATTGCAGAGATTTTAGAGGTTTAATATTTTTCTGACCAGTAAGATTTTTTCTTTCTTTGTTTTTTTTTGGGGTACTATAACATTATTTAAAAGAAAACCATAAATTGCATCTGATAAACGTAAATTGATACTATAAAGATAAGTAATCTACTCATAATGTAAATGTTTGTTTGCATCTCTGTGTAAATAAGCTATTACCATATCTTTTATAGTGTTAAAACGAATACTAACAAGTTATATTTCTTTTTTGTTACCAAATTTATGATCACTACTCAATTAATAGGGTGGTACCAATAATAAACTTTTTTTATCGTTGCAATATTACGTGTATCTTCTTTATTTTAATTTTATTATAACAATTCTTTTAATTTATCTGTTTTTGTTTTAAAAATTATAATATGAATAGTTTCCCTTTTGAATTACTTTGTTTAATTAATTTTCGACACATCTTTTTTTTTTTCCTCGAGAAATTCCTTAGAATAAAATCTATCCATTTACTTTCTGGGAAAAGTAATCAATTCAAACAAATCCACCAATCCCAGCAGCCACAACTTCTTCAGTAACGGCCATGAAGAGGATCAGCAGTCCAGAGCTAATTCATATGATGGCATAGGAAGTATATGTCAGTTATTCATTCAATTTAATTTATTTAAATGATCAGTTGGGTATATGACGTTTTAAAAAATAAATTAAACTTACATTATCATAAAAAAAATAAAAAAAATAAAAAAAATAAAAAAAATAAAAAAAATAAAAAAAATATATTATTATTTATAAATGGATAAAAATTTTTGAGCAATTTATTTCAGCAGTACTATTAAATAGTTTATGAAGCTAATATCTTTGATGTAGCTCCGTCGGATAACTAATTTTTTTATCCATATATAATATGGATGAATCGAATATTTTGTACATTTTTATTAATTCCTTTTCGATCCGCCTATATCTGATTAGACCCACTCGTTTGCAGCTCCTTACGGACACTAATAAGTTTTTATGACACTATTTATATATACTAATTTTAGGGGCGGGGAGGGAGGGGGGACACTATAGGATTTTATGGCACTATTTATATGTGTACTAGTTTTAGAGTCCGCACTTGATATGTGTCACTACTAAAACACTATTTTTCATTTAAATTTTTCACTAAAAATGTTAAGTGACTATTCGCATGTAGATTTTGATTGAATCGGTGGGGAAAGAAAGAATAATATTATTTTTAAATAGAAAAATCATGGAACTTTCCACTATTTAGGTGAGAATCGTTTCAGCTATATCGATTTTTGTGAGTTGGTTGGTGAAAAAAAATTATATTTTATAATAAAATTTTCTATCTTTTCGTAATGAAGAAAACCTCTATTTTTAATAGTGTGTATCTCATCTCAATGAATATGCAATTTTAAGAAATCACATAAATATTACTAAATAATAATTTCGAATTATAAATACAAATTAAAGTGAAAGAATAATTTTTTGAGAATAATTAATGTTGATCTTATTTAGCTATCAACATTTAACTATCTTGTCAAAAGAAGAAATCTTACCCCTACGGAAGTCTTGTAATGCCTCGCTGTATTTTAGTTAATTAAACTTTTTTGTATCTAAATATTATAGAATGATTGTTTGATTGAATAATAAAAAAGGCCGCCATAACATAAAAATACCTAAACAAATCAAAATTATATATGATAATGAATGTCATGTGAGGTCATGCACTGTAGCATGTTCTGATGCACAAGTTACTTACTATTGGATACTTTGTATGCAAGTAATTAGAGAGTAATCTAAGCGATTTTGGTAATAAAAAAGATAAAGAAAATCAAAGGGAAAAAAAAGTTGTTCTCCTCTTTCTCTTCTAAGTTTTGGTACCGCTGATCTCCCTCTTTCTCTTTTTATTTTTATAATGAATTGTACCTTCCGCGGGCTCAATGACTCCTTCTTATTATATATATATATATATATATATATATATATATGTCACGCCCCGCCCGGGTATGGCGGCCCCTAGTGCCCTAGTAGGACTCGGGTGCTTGGGCGGTGAGCCTAAGCAGTCGGTGCCTGGCTAGCTCTGTTGATTTAAGGAAACAACGGGCTATATAGCAGTGCTTAACCTGACCTCCAGGCAGCAGGCCTATAGCCACCTATGTATACAACGACAGCTAACGAGAAACATACTCATAACAAAAGAAAAGGAACCTATGCGGGCCGACAAGGCCACCATGCGTCTAGTCATCCGAAACTCAACATAGAGAATCTTCCAGACCAACTACGTGACGGCAAGGTCACCCTCTTGTCAAGCTATGGCCCACACGGCCAACATAAACAAGAATACTAAGCAGTGTGAACACAATGCACGGCCTCACACGACCGGCTCAGCCGGCCACCCCGAGGAGATAAATACATACAATCTGCAAGCCTCTATGAGTGCGATAGAATTGATGAGACGGGGCCCGACCTACCCATCTTGTACAACAAAAGGAAATAAACTACCTCACGGATATCAGACTCCGGATGACGGGTGATGACTCTATAAATTTAGTAGATACGAGGATCGCCTCCTCGTCTATGAGTACACACTGCGAACCCAAGTAATGCGAGCGCCCCAATGGGCGTCAGTACCGCTGGTCTTGAGTATGCCAAAGCTGGCCCCGAATACAGCGAATCTGAGATAACATAACTAGCAATTACGTATAGTAGGGAGATAGCGAATCGAAGAGCCCGTGTAAATTTGGATCAAACCTTTACGTATTGACAGGCGGAGCGTACACACAGCAAGCGCGGCGGCACCAGCATCTATTAACTAATATATAGAACATAAATACATATATATAGCAAGCAAGAGCCAATACCAACCCCCATAAAGCGGATGGCGCCAAGAAAACAAGCAATCTATATACCTACCTGGTCCAAAACCGACCAAAAAATAAGTCACTCCACTCATCTACTAACTACGAGCACCTCTGCCGGCCACAGGTCTCAGGCTCGGGCCATAGCCTCCAATATAAATAACCGTGTCGAAGTCAGGAGGACTCTTTTATGCTATATACGAAATTTGTGCACGCTCCTAAATGTTTAGTCGCACATGGGGTTTTACGTATATGTGCGGTATTTGATATGGGGAAGCTTCATCCCATCTTCGTCCAAGCTGGGGACGGCATGCCACTCCTTGGAGTGACGTAAACCCACCGCTAAGTGGGCGACACGATTACCAACCGGGGGCGGCGAGGACGCTCAACGAGGTGCCCTCACGGCAGTTTCAACAAACAATAAGCACATAAATATAGCAAGTATGTTTTAATTGAAAAGTACTATATGAATTCGATTTCTTGTTACGATCTCTTTCTGTGTTTATCGGATTCTCATGTTTGTTTTTATCTTTGAATCCTTAATCTTTATCTACTTGTATGGCTAATCGTAGCCAAGATACTGTCTTACGAGATAGCTGTCATAGCCAAGATATCATCTGTCCCAGATAAGCTAATCTGTATGAATACTATCTGTCTTTCCGATTTTACTTTACTAGCTTTTATACGTAGTATATGTATCATATTATTCTAAAAACATGCTTGCTAATCACATACGGGCTATACTGCCGAGTGCGGAATGCTTCTTTCGCCATTTGGCGCATGCTTTACTATCTTTGGTGATGCGATATAACAACACAAACCGGACTTCGCACGAACTTGCACAATACTCAATATTCAACTCCGGGAGTTTTATTACGGAGTCTACTATGATATACAAGGCTAAAGCTACTAACTTGCCGAAGAGACGGGCTTTACATACCTTAACCTCGGGTTATCCGACTTTCGGACAAGGCTCGGTCAGTACTTCGGCTATTTCTCCTAACTGCATTCACATATAAGTCAATTAGGACTAATTACTCCAATATTCTAAAAGAAAACGTTACTTTCGATATATTTATGGCCCTAAACTTAGGCTTATGTCGGCGATCGAAAATCTGCTATTTCTCGAAAGTCGGAAAGGGAGAAGTATTCACTTTAAGGCTAGAGACACATGACACTAATTTGGAGCAATTCTACTTACCTTAGGTAGCACGACGATTTATTAAATTTGAATTTATGAAACTAAATCCATTAGAATGCTCACTAGCGCTAAATACCTGAAATTTTTGAGGTTAATTTGAATTTATATGTGATACGTTTGACAGCATAATCGAGCGAAAATTATAATTACTTTGCGTGCTTCCTACATTTTCTCTGATTACGGAATTTTATGATATGTTAAGAAATAAACCGGAAGTGGGGGCATATATATAATTGTCACTATAAATCGCATTCCCAGATGGAATTTATAATCACGTCTGGAATGCGATTTATAAGTCGCATTTTGCCTTATGTAGCCAGAGCTTAGGCGCTTGTCGTCCTCCCGGGCTTTTCTAGCATGTACGGCATTCTAAAACTCTTAACCAACATGCAAATAGGCCATTTATGTGTGGAAATTTTACGGGGTGTAACATTCTCCCCCCCCTTAAGAACATTCGTCCTCGAATGTAGACTTCTATCCATAGGACTTCCCAATTTCTCAACTTGTTTCTAGAAAATTTTGGTAGAGGAATTTCCCTAGCCAATGGACTATCCCAAAACACGAGAAATGCGGAAAAGACCAAATACGAATTTATACACAATACTATAGTATTCACATGACAAATTAAGATCGATCATTTCACTTATATATATATATATATACTATAAAGCATTGCATAAGTAACAATACTAACATACCTCTTGACTGGCTATGCTTGGAACAAGTGAGGATATCTAGTTTTCATATCTTCCTCTGCCTCCCAAGTCATCTCCTCTCGGTTCCTATTACGCAACGGTACCTTGACAGACGCAATATCTTTGGTTCTCAATCTACGAATCTGTCTGTCTAAGATAGCTCTTGGAACCTCTTAAGAGCGGCTCTTAAGTAACTGGATATCACAGTTTAGGTACTCTAGATGGGTCTCCCTATGCATTTCCTCGACATAGATGCGTGAAAGGCCAGGATGAGCGGTTTCTAATTCTGGAGGGCAAGTTCAACTCATATGCCACTTGGCCTATTCTTTGACGAATCTGATAAGGCCCAACAAATCTCGGGCTGAGCTTACCTTTCTTGCCGAATCTCATCACCCTTTCATCGGAGACACTTTCGAAATACCCGGTCGTTTACATCAAACTCCGGATCTCTACGCACACATGTTTGCATATATTTCTGGCGGCTCTGTGCAGTCAGTAGGCGTTCTCACGATAAACTTTTACCTTTTCCTCATTTGTTGAATATGCGGCCCAATCAATGCGTTCTCACTTGAACTGACCCGGCCAGGCGATGCGCTTTTCGCCCAATATAATGCCTCCGAAAGGCGCCATCTGGATAGCTAAGTGATAGCTATTATTATAAGAAAACTCAATTAGGGCAAATGCTCATCCCAACTACCACATAATCCACGCACTGCACGCTCGTAACATGTCCTCGAGCGTACGAATAGTGCGTTCGGCTTGTCCACATCTGTCGGGTGGAATGCGTACTCAAATTAATCTGCGTACCCAGAACTCTCTGATGACTGCCCAAAAATCTAGCTGTAAACTGTGCTCCTCTGTCAGAGATAATAGATGCGGCATCGTGTCGTTTGACTATTTCTACGATATACAACTCGGCATAATCTTCGGCGAAAGTAGCTCCGCGCGGGAAATGAGGCGATTTTGTCAACTGTCAACTATCACCCATTAGAATCATGTCTATGTCTAGTACGGGAGTAAACCTGCCACAAAATCCATATTCACTGCTTCCCATTTCGAAGAAAGCATAGCTATGTCACGAGTTAACCCGCACGGTTTTACGGTGTTCCTTTCCACTGTGGAAGTTAGGACACCGGGCTACAAATTTAGCAATTTCTCTTTTCATACTGGCCACCGGTAGTTCTCTTTGACATCACGTGCACCGTCGCGCCGGGGTAGAAGAGAATAGCGGGCGTGTGTACCTCGTTCATAATGCGCACTGGCGGAGCCTGAAACATACGGAACACGGGGAAGGCCGTGCCACAACGCATCACTCCGTACTCTGTTATCGGAAATGCAGCGCTTTCCCCTGCGGAATACGTCCTTGCATTTGGATCAAGTCGGGATCTTCATATTGCCGTTCTTTCACTTCCCACAGCTAATGATGACACGGCGGTGTTCTGAATTACCGCTCTATTGTCCCTGTTTTTACGCTGCACGGAGCGGAATTTGGTGGCCCTATGATATCTCCTAACTTGATTCCTGTTGCTCGGGCTGCAAATGCGCTAAACTTCCCATTGATTCTGGTAGGGCATCTCGCTACAACATTGGCTTTTCAGGATGATACGGAATATCCACGTCATACTCTTTTAATAACTCCAACGACGGCATCGCAATTCAACTCCCCTGCGAGTGAAGATATACGTAGGCTCTTATGATTTGTGAAAATATCCACATGGACGCCATACAAGTAATGTCTCCATATCTTTAGGCGTGGATCACTGCGGCTAACTCCAGGTCATGGGTAGGGTAATTCTTTTCATGTTTCCATAGCTGTGCGGAAGCATATGCAATCACCTTACCATCTTTGCGTATTCCTGACCCGCTTTGATGTTGTAATATCTTGAATATCCTTTTGTACCTTAAAACGAATGCTAACCTTTAGGCGAGGTTAATTTGTCTTTCAATTCCTGGAAGCTTTGCTCGCATGCCTACGTCCACTGAAACTTTACTGCTTTACGTCGGTTTGGTCGGAGGTGCGCTATGATAGAGAACCCGCCTTAAATCTCCTGTAATATCCCAGCTAACTGACGCGGACTTCGGTCGGGTAGGTAGGCCTAGGCCATGTTTTGACTGCTTCTATTTTCTGCGTGCAACTTGTATACCAGCATACGACATAATATGCCCCAAGAAGGCTCTTGAGTTCAGCGGGGTACTGGAGAACTTAGCATATAGCGGCGGTCCCGAGAATGCGGAGCACTATCCCAGTAAATGAGCTGGTGATCGCCCCCGGAGCGAGAATACACGAGAATATCAATAAACACTATCACGAATAGGTCCAGGTATGAAAGTGCATGCACTATTCGCCAATTCATTAATATTCTTGGGGCATTAAATCGGCCAAAGGACATAACTAGAAATTCAAAGTGTCATATCGGGTCACGAGCAGTTTTTGCAGGAATGTCTCACTTTCATGTACTCGAACCAAGTGATATCCGGACCGCAAGTCAATCTTGGAGAAGTATCTGGCTCCCTGTAACTGATCAAATAAATCATCTATTCACAAGGAAGCGGGTACTTGTTCTTTATTGTAACACATTCAGCTGAAGTAAATCTATACACATGCGGAGCGAGCCATCTTTCTTTCTCACAAATAGAGCGGCGCACCCACGGTGAAGTACTCGGTGATGAAACCTTCATCTAGCAAATCTTTCAACTGCTCCTTTAACTCTACGGAGTTACCCAGAACCATATGATAGGAATTGATATGGGTTGAGTAGTGTTAACAGTATAGCAAAATCTATTTCCCTTTCGGGGAATACGGTAACTCAGCGGGAACACATCAGAATTAGTTCTACCAGAACAGACTACGGAGTGTCGGAGACTCTGAACATCACGAACCACGACTTGGTGGTAAATAAATTAAGTTATCAATTTCTCACTTTGGTAGAAATAAACCTACCTTTTAGTAATTTGTGCTGCCTCTCACTCTCTTTTCTTTCCTGGAAGGTAGATCAGACAAACGGTCTGAACATTTCTACATTGGCATAGCAGTACTTCAAGCCAATCATTACCCATTATGGCATGAAGTATCCAATCTTTTCTAACTCTCTGGGATCTCTGCATGGTCGCGTCCAGCAACCTCTACTGTACACCCTCGGTAAATTCTGCTAGCCTAATAGAGTTACCGACGGGTGTGGATACTGAAAAAGGGCTGCTGTAATAACTCTGTCTTGATATAAACTTTCATGCCACAAATGGGAGTAATATGTAATACGAGTGGATCCTAGATCATCGGCACATAGCGGGGCATGAAAGATAGTCATCATACCTGTACCATCTGGGAGACGCCTCTGAGTCTATCTCCTGGTAGTGCATAAATGCGGCAGGCCCGTACACGAGGCTGAGCTCTGCGAATCGCCGGCCTACCACCTCTGTAGGCCACGAGGAGCACATGCCCTCTTAGAAATTTCTTTGGAGCTCTTGGCCCTGCGGATCCCTGTCTCGGCTATCTCTGTTCTCTGCCCCCTAGCCGGACAATCTCTCATCCGATGCCCCTCCTGCCCACAATTAAAACACCACAAGAAGCCATATCTATAAGCTCCAGGTGTGAGGTCGGTTGCAATTAGGGCGGGGGTGGGGGTGCTCATCGCTCTGCTCTCACGTCTGTTGCGGGAGTCTACTGTTCGAGAACTGCCACCCAGGCTCTGACTGCCCTCGACAAGCAAATCTCTACCTCGCTGCTGCTGCTATGGTGGAGGTGGGGGTCTAGGGGATCTATGCAATCAGCTCGGGGCTGGGTCCTCTCTGAACCTCCGCACCGCCTCGTACGTGTTGTCTGCTTGGTCGCTGCTGGGATTACGTCATCTCTTTTGCCCATTGCGGCTTGTCTAGGCCCTCAATGGTCTGAGCAAAGGCTTGTACTCGGGCAATATCCATGTCCTCTCGTAACGTAGCCGTCATGCATGCCTCGATATATTAAGGTTCAAACCCATAATAAATGCGTGAACTACGGGCGGCATAGTATCAACAAAGGCTGGAGCATAGTGGGCTAAGAATTCAAGCTGTAAAGCATATTCTCGTACCTCCTGCGCCCCTGCTCCAAATGCAAGCAGTCCATTGAGGCCTGCCAGGATCTCGTGGCAAATAACGGTCCGGAAGGCCTCAGAAGGCTGGTCTAGGTCGAAGGGCAACATCTCTCCCTCGGGACCTTTCCCAACTCTCGTACCATAATGCAGCTATGTCCATAGCTGAAACAACGCCAGCTCAAGCGATTCTGAAGGGGTAACATGCATAACCCAAAAAATTCTCTGCATCGATCTAAAAAGTTCGAGGGTCCTGCCGCACAGTCGACCACCGTAGAAGCTGTGGGGGACCAGTGCCAAAAACTCAACGGCCTGGAACTGCGACCACGTGGCTCACGCCGCTACGAGTGGCAGCTGGCGCTGTGTGGCCATCATTTGTGCCAACATAACCACAGCGCTACGAACTTCCTGGTCTGATGGCGAAGGCACGGGAGCTATCGGGGGCGGTGTCGTGCAACGGCTCGATGTGAGGGAATGCTGTTGAGAGGGTGTGATGAAGCCTCTATCGCCCTGGTCGGGCTGACTCACGGCTGAAACTGAGGCATCCTGCTGGTGCCGTCCCCTACTGCTGTATCTAATCTTTACGCCTGTGGCGAGGTGTCAGCTGATGCTTGCCATTTTTATGCGTAGAAAGAATATGATAAGTTTCGGGGACTCAACCTTATCTTTACATTACCTCATGTAAAATGAATGAGAAAGAAGAGTAACCATCCTATCATGCTTCGCGGCCTCTTTGCCTATAGTATGTGGTGCACAACACATCCATAGATAACTTTTTAGCACAGCTTGTACTCCACAGGACATGACACCTTTCTGATGCAGTTGTCACGCACTTGCCCAGGGGTATGGGGCGCACCTAGTGCCCTAGTAGGACCTGTTTGCCTCATTTGGTGAGCCTAAGCACGTACGTGCCTGGCTAGCTCTGTTACATTTCTGGAAACAACGGGGCTATATAACGAGTGTAAATACAGCCTCCAGCCAAACTAGACTATAGCCACCTATGTCTGCCCGATAGCTAACTAGAAACACACTCGCCAACGAGGAACCTATGCGGGCAGACAAGGCCACCCATCTTTGTCTAGTCATCTGGGAAACTCAACAAGAATCTTGAATAACTATGTGGCCAGGCAAGGTCACCCTCTTTGTCCAATATGGCCCACATGGCCAACATAAGCTTAAAGAATACAAACGGTGAACCACCGATGCACGGCCTCGCACGGCCCAGGCTCCAGCGACCGCGGGGAGATAAATACATACAATGATCAACCTCTATAGTGCGTAAAATGATAGGGACAAGGCCCCGACCTACCCACTCTTTATTACAACAAAGAAATAAACTACACCTCTAGATATCGAGCTCAGGATGACGGAGGGCGTGACTCTATAAATGTTTGAGATCACGAAGCGATCGCCTCTCGTCTGTAATAGTACGCAGGCCAAGTAATGCGGCGCTCAATGGGCGTCGGTACCGCTGGTACTGAGTTTGCATTCTTGAATACAGAATAAGATAACATAACTAGCAATTACATGGTAGGAGATAGCGAATGCAGATGATATAAAAAATTGGATCAAACCTTTCTGTGCGATAGGCGAGGAGCGTACACGTAGACGCGGCGGCCTGCTGTCTATTAACTAATATATAGCACATAAATACATATATATAGCAAGCAAGAGCCAATACCAAACCCCATAGCCGGATGGCACCAAGCAAGCAAGCAATCTATATGCCCCTACTGGGGTCAAAACCCGGCCAAATAAGTCACACTCCACTCATCTACTAACTCGGAGCACCTCTGCCGGCCCTCTGGGCCTCGGCTCAGGGCCATAGCCTCCGATATAAATAACCGTGTCTGAGTCCGGGAGGACTCCTGTATTGTATCTGTAGCTGTATCAGAAATCTATACGCTCCCTGGCGCTAGTCGCACAACGGGGCTTACGTATAATAATGCTTGATCGGCTGATATGGGGAAAGCTTGTCCCATCTTCGTCCAAACTGGGGACGGCATGCCCTCCTGAAGTGATGTAAACCCACCTGCTCAGTGGGCGACACGATTACCAGCCCAGGGGCGGCGGGGACGCTCGACGGGTGCCTCGCCTGACCAATCTCGACAGAGCAATAAGCACATAAATATAGCAAGCATGTTTAAGCTAGAAAATACTATCTGAATTCTGATTTCTTGTTCTGATCTCTTTCTGTGTTTATCAAATTCTCATACTGTTTTTTTATACTGAATCTGTAATCTTTATCTAGCGTATGGCTAATCGCGCCCAGAATCTCATCTTCACGAATGGCAATACGCCAGCTAAGATATCATCCATGAATGGCTAATGTTGTAGCCAAGATACTATCTGTCTATCTGATTTTACTTTACTAACTTTTATTCTGAACTATATGTATCATATTATTCTAAAAACATGCTTGCTAATCACATACGGGCTATACGAGTCTGGAATGCTAACTCGCCATTTGGCGCATGCTACTATCTTCGGATGAGTACGATATAACAACGCAAACCAGACTTACTGAACTTGCAATACTCAGAATTCAACTCCGGGAGTTTTATTACGGAGTCTACTATGATATACAAGGCCTAAAGCTACTAACTTGCCAAAAAGCGGGCTTTACATACCTTAACCTCGGGTTATCAGGCTAACCGGACGACTCGGTCGATACTCCAACTATTTCTGCTTTGCATTCTACATATAAGTCAATTAGGACTAGTACTCCAATATTCTAAAAGAAAACGTTACTTTCGATATATTTATAGCTAAACTTAGGCTTATCGAAGAGCAATTCGAAAATCTGCTATTTCTCGAAAGTCCCGAAGGGAGAAGTATTCACTTTAAGGCTAGGAGCACATTGACACTAATTTGAGCAATTCCACTTACCTTAGCCGGATGCCACGACGATTTGTCGGCCGAATTTCGCGAAACTAAATCCGTAGGAATGCTCCCTGCTGCTAAATGCCTCGTTACCTGAGGTTAATTTGAATTTGGACTACGTTTGACGACATAATCGGCGAAAATTATAATTACTTTGCGTGCTTCCTTTGTTTTGTCACGGTTCACGAATTTTATGATATGTTAAAGAAATAAACCGAAGTGGGGGCATATATATAATTGTCACTATAAATCGCATTCCCTGAATGCGATTTATAAATACACATTCTGGAATGCGATTTATAGAGTCACATTTTGCCTTGCGACGCGCCGACTTGGCGCTTGTCCGATCTTTCCCCGGGCCTTTTTCAGCATGTATGGCATTCTAAAACTCTTAACCAACATGCGAACAGGCAGGCAATCTATGTGCCGGAAATTTTTACGGGGTGTAACAATATATATATATATATATATATATATATAATTTTTTTATCTTTTTCTTTTGTTATTATGTTTATGTTTTTTTTTGTATTTAAAAATATATATACACATTTTATGTGATGAAAGCTAATATGTAGAACCCCAATTTCATATACTTTTTTTCATTTTAATCTATTTGTCTGACTTTGAAATGATACTTAGTTTAATAAAATAAAGAAAGATTTTAAATTTTGTGATTTTAAATTAAACTAAAGATATGTCAAATATATTCAAATTCTCTTTAGTCTTTTGGTTTTAAATATGATATGTTGAAAGTTAAAATTAATGAGTTGTCAAACACAAAATAATTTTTCTTTAAACGAGACTAAAAAGAAAGTTAGACAAACAAATTGCAATAGAGCAGTATTATTTTTCTTTTCAACTATATGTCTTTATTTTAATTTTTTAGAATCTTATTAATATCTAAAGATTCCCTATCATTTTATAATATTTTTATCAAAATTTAACATTTTGCATAAAGATTTCACAGGATAATAATATTTTTACCCAACTTATAATATTATTTATATAGATTCTAACCTTTTATTTTATTTTATAAGAAAGATTTTAGACTACAAATTAAAAATTGATTAAATTTTCGCTAATAACATTATCTGTGTAAATTCTTATTAAATTTAAAATATTAGCATTATATATACCTTTAGTATTTTCAATTGTTCTAACACATTTTATTTCTTTATAATATATTATTATTTTTTTAAATTACAAGTTTTAAATTTGTCTTCTTCTTTTTCTTTAATACTTTTCTATTATTCTTTGTTTTAAGAAGTATCATTAATTATATATTTATGTACTTTGAAATTCATATAATATTAAATTTTAGTGAACACGAGAGAAAGTATCCAATTAAATTTGTCCATAGTAAAATAGTATATCTAATTAAATTTGATCACGAGATGAAGAGATTTACTCTTGTATAATTATACTTCTCATGTTAGCAAATATGTCTTACGACTATATGTTTTAAAAAATTATTTTAATTTTCTTTTTAAATTATTTCAAATAATATTTTAAGAGAGGCTTTTTGTACAATTTAAGAATATTTTATTATAAAAAATAATTTAAAATAAAATTATATATTTTTAATATTTTAAAAATTAAAAAATTTTGGGGTTTTTTTTTTTTTATAATTTATGATTTAATTTTTGTTTTATAATTAAAAATTTAAATTTTAATTTTAATTAAATTACATGTTTTTTTTGTTTTTTTAAATATTTAAATTTGTAAATCTATATAATCATATTTATCATGAGCTTCTTTTTAAGAAAAATATTTTCTTCTTTACTTAATATAGAAAATAAAAAATTAAATTCAATAATATTAAATTTTACAAAAAATCAGGTAGAGTTTTTTCTGTTTTTAAATTTTTTAATATTTGAAATTTTATAACTTAATATTCTTTTTTCTGTTTTTATATTTTTATAAATTAAAACTTACAATAAAAATTTTATGAAATATTTTTTCTTGAAATAATAAGAAATTTTGTTATATATAAATATTATATTTTTATGTATGTTTGAATTATAAAATTAAAAAGATAATTTATAGTTAAGAACAGCACTACCTAAAATAACTTATTTTGGGTATTTTTTTTAATTACATAGCAAAGGTGGGAAGTAGTGTATTTAAAGAAAAGAAGAAAATTGAATGAGAAGTGGAGTCCATGGAAAGAGATAAGATGATTGTTGATTTATTTACTTATTTAATAGATTTGAAATTACTATTATGCATTTGGTCGTCAATATCATGACTCTTCTAAATAGTAATTTGTTTTTATTTATAACAACGTTATCAGCACGATTTTTTATGTTAAGACAATACTTTGAAAATATCGAAGATACATACTTTATTTTCTTAATTAATGAAATTTTCTTCTAAACTTGAATTTCTTACAAATGCATATATCGGTGGCAAAGACTACCTATCATGGATGCTGATGCGAAATTCATCTTGATCCGGAGTAAGATTACAGCGGACACCATCAAAGACAATACTGGGCATCGCAAATACTTTGAAAATATCGAAGATACATACTTTATTTTCTTAATTAATGAAATTTTCTTCTAAACTTGAATTTCTTACCTGGTATATATCGGGCAAAGACTACCTATCATGGATGCTTGATGCCGAAATTCATCTTGATCCGATGGGTCTGACAGACACCATCAAAGACAATACCAGGCATCAAATCATGACCTTGTCAAGGCAATGAAATTTCTCCGACGTCACCTTGATGAAGGTTTAAAAATAGAATATCTCACTGCTAGAAATCCTCTTGTACTGTTGAAGCATTTAAAAGATAGGTATGACCACTTGAAGATGGTTGTTCTTCCACAGGCACATCATGACTGGACTTATTTGAGGTTACAAGACTTTAAATCTATTAGTGAGTATAATTCTCCATCTTTAAAATTATTTCACAATTAAAATTATGCGGAGAAAATATCGCTGATAATAATATGCTGGAGAAAATATTCTCCACTTTTTCTGTCTTGAGTATGCTCCTGCAACAGCAATACTGAGAAATGAAGTTCGAAATATATTCTGAATTAATTTCAAATCTTCTTATTGTTGAACAACATAATGATATTTTAATTAAAAATCATAAAAGTCGACCTACCATCTCTATTCCATTCAGTGAAGTGAATGAGATAATTTTTCATCAATCTAGGAGTGAAAAAGGTTGTGACCCGAGTCGTGGTCATGACCGTGGTCGAGAAAAAAAACTAATCATGGTGGTTGTCTTGCACCAAATAATGACCCTCACCGCCAACAGTGGAAG
Organism: Datura stramonium; assembly: GCA_018107945.1. Taxonomy (NCBI): domain Eukaryota; kingdom Viridiplantae; phylum Streptophyta; class Magnoliopsida; order Solanales; family Solanaceae; genus Datura; species Datura stramonium. Next base: position 45,869 of record JACEIK010005134.1, on the reverse strand, counting down.
AAGGAGGAGGAAATACATGAAGTGGTGAGAAAGAAAAATTCAGAAAATAAATACTATCGATGTAGAGGAAAAGGGTACGTACCTGTCATACGCCAAGACACTTGGTTGAGCTCTATCAAGCATCCCTGAGAAGATGGATAATAATGCAAAGACAAATTTTATCGCTGAAGATAATGTTGAGCCAATGCATCTAGATGTAGCGAATTTCTTTGAACATCCTGAGGGAAAAATAGATCACCTGATCGGTGATAGATCTATAATAGTCTAAATATTTTTTATTCCTGTTGATGTATGAAGTAGTATGATTGTGTCTGTATGAACTAGTGTGATGTGTTTTCATAATCCTGTACATAAATAAAGTTTATGTAATGCTTTGTTTAGTAGTAATATTATAGTGTTTACTTTGTCTATACTTTTCGTCTTGAAAAATATATTTCTATTCCTCAAATTTTATTTGGATCAATAATCAATCATGAGGATATTTGTGTGATTGATAATGAAAAAACTCATGCCATGTTTAAAGATAAGAAATACTTTTCTTACTTGCTTAAGAGGAAAACAAATGATACTACAATTTCTGGAAATTCGAAATTGATTGAAGGCTCCAGAAAAACTACTATATTTCTGCCTAAGGGGACAAAACTTGTTATAGAAGATGTATTGTTCTCTTCAAAATCCTCAAGAAACTTGTTAAGTTTTAAAGATATCCGCCGAAATAGATATCATGTTGAGACAATAAAAGAAATAAATATTGAATATCTTAGTATTACCAAGAATGTATCAAGCCAAAAATATATTTTGGAGAAATTGCCAACTCTGTCTTCTTGCCTATATTATGCAGAAATTAGTATAATTGAAGCACATTCTATCGTAAATTAGAATTTTAATGATTTAAATACTTTTATGCTTTGGCATGATCGAATAAGTCATCCTGGATCAATAATAATGAGATGAATCATTGAAAATTCAAATAGACATCCATTACAAAACCTGAAGATTCTTACAAGTGATGAATTTTCATGTGTTGTTTGTTGTCAAGGCAAGTTGATTACTAGACCATTACCAATGAATGTTTACATTGAATCCCTAATCTTTTAGAGCGTATATATAGGGATATATGTAGACCTATTCACCCATCTAGTGAGTTGTTTCGATACTTTATGCTCCTAATAGATTCATCCTCAAGATGGTCTCATGAGTGTCACTTATCATCTCGCAACATGGACTTTGAGAAGTTATTAACACAAATAATACGACTAAAAACGCAATTTTCAAATTGTTCTATTAAGCCTATTTGCCTCGATAATGCTGGAGAATTTACATTCCAAGATTTTGATGATTATTGTTTATCAGTTAGAATAAAAGTTGAACATCCTATCACTCATGCTCATACTCAAAATGGCCGAGTCATTTATTAAGTGCCTGTAATTGATAGTAAGACCACTAATTATGAAAGTAAAATTAGCTATTACTGTTTGGGGTCATGCTATCTTACATGCAACATTACTTGTTTGTCTCAAATCGACTCATTATAATAAATACTCTTCATCACAATTAGTTTTTGATCATGAATCAAATATTTCTTTGTATACGTGCCAGTAGCACCACCATAGTGAATTAAGATGGGCCCTAAAGAATGTTAGGAATATATGTTGGGTTTCATTCTCCTTCGATTATTCACTACCTTGAACTATTGATGAGAGATTTATTCACTGCTCGATTTGTAGATTGTCGACTAGGTGAGATAAATTTTCCGTAATTAGGGGAGAGATAAAGGAACTCAAAAGAAAAATTACGTAGAAAGTTTTATCACTATTTTATTTTGATCCACATTCCCCTATATGTGAGAAGGAGGTTCAAAAGATCATCTACTTACAGAAAATAGCAAGTCAAATGCCAGATGTATTTACTGATTTAAAAAGGATAACTAAGTCACACATTCCTGTAGAGAATGTGCCTATCTGAATTGATGTCCGAACTGGACCATCTAGTAGTGTCATAGCTTCTGAATCCAATACACATTTGGAGTGTGGTAGACCATTAGGTTTCAAGGATAAAAATCCTAGAAAAAAAGCACGAAAAATTATCAAAATCACACTATAAAAGAATCTCATGAAGAGATTCAAGATTTGAGTAATCCTGATATTCCTGAAGAAATTACTGAACCCGAGACTCAATTGAATAAAGAACTATCAATAAGTTCTACTGGTAATGCAATAAATTTGAATCGATAAAAAATCATAGTGGATAATATTTTTGCATATAACGTTGCACTTAGCATTATGACAGACAGTGAGGATCTTGAACTTCTATTTGTCGAAAAATGTCCATGAAGATATGATTATCCAAAATAGCAAGGAGCAATTCAATTAGAATTGAAATCACTTTCTACGTGAGGTTTTTGGACCAGTAGTTCAAACTCTTGATGATGTAAAATCAGTTGGCTATAAATAGGTCTTTGTTTGAAAAAGAAATAAGAGAAATGAAGAAACATATTCACCTATTATGGATGTAATAGTATTTTGATATCTCATCAATTTAGCTGTATATGAAAATTTTGAAATACATCTAATAGATGTAGTTACAACTTATCTTTATGTCTCACTTGATAATAAAATTTATATGAAATTTTCAAAAGGTTTTAAAATTCTCAAATCATATAGTTTAAAGTCTCAAAAAATATACTCAATCATATTACAAAGATCATTATACGATTTAAAATAATTGGGTACATGTGAATAGTCGCCTCAGTGATTACTTGATAAATGAAGGTTACATAAATGATGTCATATATGCTTGTATTTTTATTAAGAAAAAAACATCAGAATTTGTTATACTTGTTGTTTATGTTGATGACATAAATCTCATTGAAAAACTAGAAGAGGTCCAAAAGGCAATATCTAAAGAAAGAATTTGAGAAGATCTTGGAAAGACGAAACTTTGTCTTGGTCTGTAAATTGAATATTTAGCAGATGGGGTCTTTATCCATCAATCTTCCTATACTAAAAAGATTTTAAAATAGTTTTACATGGACACAACACATTCGTTAAGTACTCCAATGGTTGTCTAATCATTGAAAGTGAGTATAGATCCATTGTGACCTCAAGATGAAAATGAGGAGCTTCTTAATCCTGAAGTACCATATCTCAGTGCTATGAGTGCACTTATTTATCTTGCTAATGCTACAAGACCTGACATAGCATTTTCTGTTAATTTACTAGTAAGATATAGTTCTTTCTCTACACAGAGACATTGGAACAGAGTTAAGCATATATTGTGTTATCTAAAGGGGACCATTGATATTACTTTTTTTTATACCAATGAAGGTAGTGGAGATATTATTAATCATGCAGATGCAGGTTATTTATCTGACCCACATAAAGGTCGATCTCAAATAGGCTACCTATTTACATATGGAGATACTGCTATGTCATGGTGATATACAAAGCAGTCTACTCCTGCTACTTCTTCAAATCATACTGAGATAATAGTTATTTATGAAGGAAGTAGAGAATGTGTATAACTGAGATCAGTGATATATCTCATCAAAGGAAGATGCAGCCTGAAGTGTGATATCAAAATACCTGTAGTCCTATATAAAAACAATGCTGCATGCATAGCCCAACTAAAGGGGGGATTTGTAAAAAGAGACAGAACGAAGTACATCTCACCAAAATTATTCTCCACACATGATCTTTAGAATAATGGCGATATTGATGTACAACAAATGCGTTCAAGTTATAATTCAGCAGGTTTATTCACCGAAAGCATACCAACTTCAACTCTTGATAAGATGGTACATAAGATTGAAATGTAAAGACTTAATCATCTGAATCGTGGTCTTTTTTTCTTAACCTAAATTTTGTCCCATTGGATTTTTTTGGTGAAATTTTTAATGAGGCAGCTAGCAATGCGTATTACTAGATATGCATACTCTTTTTTCCTTCACTAGAATTTTTTTCACTGAATGTGTTTACGGACCACAAGAGCTTACAGTATGTGTTCACACAGAAGGACCTCAATCTATGACAAAGGAGGTGGTTAGAGCTACTTAAAGACTACAATATGAGTGTTCTTTATCATCCGGGTAAGGCTAATGTGATGGCGGACGCACTTAGTAAACTCTCGATGGACAGTGTGTCCCATGTGGATGAAGGAAAGAAAGAGCTGGTGAAAGATGTACAACGTCTCGCAGGGTTAGGAGTTAGGTTGGTTGACTCTATCGATGGCGGCGTTATTGTTCAAAGCGGATCTGAATCGTCCTTGGTGATTGATGTGAAGGATAGACAAGACGAGGACCCGATTTTGGTAAAGTTGAAGGAAGCTGTTTGAAGTCAAAAGGTGGAGGTCTTCTCCCAAGGGGGAAATGGTGTGTTTCGGTACCAGGGTCGCTTATGTGTTCCAGATGTTGATGATTTGAGGAGCTGAAATTGCATGAGGCTCGTGGATCCAGATATTCCATCCATTCGGGTGCCACCAAGATGTATTGTGATTTACGAGAAATCTATTGGTGGGATGGAATGAAGAAGGATATTGCAGAACGTAGCCAAGTGTATGAATTGTCAGCAAGTAAAGGTTGAGCATTAAAGGCCGGGAGGAGTACTTCAGGATATTAACATTCCCACTTAGAAGTGGAAAGAGATTAACATGGATTTTATAATAGGGATACCTCGTACTCGCCGACAATATGATTCCATTTGGGTTGTGGTAGACAGGTTGACCAAGGCTGCACATTTGCTACCGGTGAAAACCACGGACTCAGCGGATTATGCCAAGCTATATATCCTAGAGTTGGTTCAATTGCATGGAGTGCCCTTGTCCATTATTTCAGACCGAGGTACTAAATTTACCTCTCAATTTTGGCGTTCTTTCCAGAAAGGGCTTGGGACTCAGGTTAAGCTCAGCACAACATTTCATCTGCAAACGGATGGTCAAGCGGAGCGGTTCAGACTCTCGAGGACATGTTGAGAGCAATTTGTGATTGACTTCAAATTCAGTTGGGATGATCACTTTCCCCTGATCGAGTTTGCTTACAATAACAACTATCGCTCTTGTATCCAGATGGCACCGTTCGAGGCTCTTTATGGGTGGAGATGTAGATCGCCCATCAGATGGTTTGAGGGACCGTTCGAGGCACCGTTCGAGGCTCTTTATAGGACTAGATTCAGTTCATGAGGCTATGGTGAAGGTTCAGTTGATAAGGGACAGGCTAAAAACTACTCAGAGTTGTTAAAAGTCCTAAGCAGACGTGAGAAGAAGAGAATTAGAATTTGCAGTCGATGACTGGGTGTTTCTGAAGGTATCTCCCATGAAGGGAGTGATCCGGTATAGAAGGAAAGGAAAACTCAGTCCCCTCTATGTTGGTCCCTATCGGATCATGAGAAGAGTTGGTAAGGTAGTGTATGAGTTGGAGTTTCCCTTAGAGTTGTATTTTATGCATATTGTATTTCACGTATCGCTTTTGAAGAAATGTTTGCGGGACCCAGCTCTAGTAGTTTCGATGGACGGAGTTGGTGTAAAAGACATCCTTAACTATGAGGAGGTTCCATTGGAAATACTGGATCGACAGGTTCGAAGGCTAAGGAACAAAGAAGTAGCATTCGTTAAAGTGTTGTGAGGAATCAGCATGTTGAAGGAGCTATGTGGGAGGCCTTAGCGAAATGATGGCTGGATACCCACATTTATTCTCTACCGGCTCAGTTCTGACTTGAGGTATCAGTTTTTCCCTAAGAATCTACTCAGTTTCATGTTCAGTTCATGTGCGCAAGTTTCTTTTATGTATATGAGTGTGTGTATGATTTGTGAATTTAGTTCAGTTGTGTAACTTGAATCGGAGGTAGTCGTTCCATCAGTTTGTGATTTAAATGATCAGTATTTGCATGTGATAATTTCATTATCTCTGTTTTCTTTACATTTTCCAATATTCGAGGATGAATGTTCCCAAGGGGGAGATATTGTTATACCCCGTAGTCCAAGGATTAGACTCGAGAGTTGAAACAGGGAAAAAGTGAAATTTTTTGCAGCAGACTCAGAACGAGTTATGAGACGACTCATGAGAACAGGCCACGAGTTGTGAGGTGACTCACGGGGAATGCCCTGGGTTTTGTGAGGAGATCTGGAAAAGTTGAGACCCTACAAGAGAGACCACGACTTATGGTCAGGCCCCACGAGTCATTGAATCATCCGTGGGGAGGGGAAATAAGAAAGGAAAAGAAAGTGGGGTAGTGGACATCACGGAAGGTCCCCATGATTCGTGGTATGTCCCCACGATTTGTGGGGTGAGTCATTGGCAAGCCCTAAGTTAAATTGACGAAGTGAGACAATGTACTTCACGGGTCGTGAGATGATCCGTGACACGCCCAGTAGAGCAGGTGAAGCAGTGTACTTCACGGATGACACCACGAGTCGTACCCCCAGGCCACGAGTCATCAGGTCACTCGTTAGGGCCACCTGATAGTTATTTTCTGCGATTTAAGTAAGGGTTTTTTTGTAATTCCTATGGTCTAGGGTCCTAAACTACGTGTTTTAGGCTATGAAAGGTGGGTTTAAGAGGGGAAAACTATCCTAAACTCTTCATTCATTCATGCAAAAGAATAGAAGAGTGATAGAGAGGTGATCAAAGGGTGATTCAAGGTTTTCTCCTTCAATTTTCTTTTGGGCATTCAAGGGAGAGTAAGATTCAGCCTCAACAGGTATATAGGGTCATGAATGGGTGATTTCTTCCACACCCATGCCCAACCCTTCTCTACAAAGTATGAAACTCTATGATGTATCTATAGGATTTTAACCAAAATGCATGAATTATCTATTTCTACACATGGGTATGAAGTGATTATAATTCTATTATCGAATTACGAAGCATGGGCAATTTTTTATAATGTTTTCAACTCAAATTCATGAATCTAGTTTTGTAATTCAAAAGCCCATTGATGAGATATTCATAAAAAGTGAGATTTGTAATGAATAAGTGATGATGATGAGATATTATGAGGGAAATCATATTTTAAAGCTACCCATGTTATGATTGATATTTTTGATAAGAATTTAGCATTTGTCTAGTATGATAAAGCTTTGGGAAAGGCCCACATGTTGAGTATACATGATGATTTTCCTGAATTGAGCTTACCACATTGTCTTGGAGCGAAGACTCCCAATTTTATATTCTTAGGTTGTGGTATGTTTTGAGTTAAGTATTTCTATGCATAGCTTATCACATGGTTTTGGAGCAAAGGCTCCCCATTATGCTTTCAACTTGTGGTATGTTTTGAACTAAAAGGTTCTTATATGCATGGTTTCATATTTGAGATGTATTTGATCATTGAGCTTCATCAATTGACGATGTTGAGCTTCGCTATAAATGATGTATAACATATGCATGTTTTTGGGATATGGTGTAGCACCGAGTAGGCTATAGGTCGATCACCTTATGCCTCAGAACTACGCGCCATTGTAGATTTATACTATTATATGATTTGGGACCTCCCTTGTGAGCTTCCCTTGCCCGAATGGACCTTCAGCTTGATATCAATATTATGGTAGCGTCCTTAGCCCTAGCAAGGTTTTGGACGGCTCTGCCCACTTGAGTGTAATAGTCGGGACCACGTAAGCTATATTGTGGTATGTCGGTTAAAAGACGAGTCCCACATTGTTCCTCATGATTTCAGATATGCATGTTCATTACTTATGAGATTTATGTAAATGCATGTTCTAAAGCAGGTTTGACTCAATGTTCAGCTTTTACTTATAAATGTCAGAATTCAGCTTTGAGTCAATCAATTTAGTTATGATGTTATGAAGTTATGTTATGTTATGTTATGAAGAGATCACGATTTCATATAAAATGCATGCAATCCCTACTCACAGATTCTTATGTTTACACTTACATTACGCATTGTCTTTAAATGATTTTATTTACTTTAGAGGTTTTACTTACCTTGCATACTCGGTACATTCCACGTACTAACCGCATACTTTCTATGCTGTATCGTTTCATGATATAGGACCTGACTTTCAGCTTCATCCCCGCTCTTAGTCAGATTATCGGAGTTAGCATTTTCCTTATTGGTGAGTCCTCATCTTCCGAGGACTAGACTATTCATCTTTTCTTTACGTAGTTTAGTTTCAGCTTGTTGAGTTAGTTGGGGTCTTGTTCCATCAACTCGTCATGTTTAGAGGCTATTCAGACATATGTATGTATTTAGCTTCAGATTTTATATTCTGATGTTACATTCAAGTTAGACTTCCACTATGATTGTATTGTTGATATTCAGTTCCTTATTGAGTAAGATGTATGCTTATGCCATGGGTCGACTTGGGGTCTCTCGAGGCTCCTTGTCCCCTGTTATGATCGGGGCCCCGTTCAGGTCGTGACAATTAACCATTATTTGTGGAATTGGGTTTTCTTTTACTGTTTCAATAATTTCTTTGTTTTGTTGAATTGATTAGTTTTTTAGGGTTTATTTACTAATTCCAACTTGGGGTTGTGAATTCTTAAATTTTCTTTGTCTGGGTACCCTTTTATTTTGATTTTGAGGTGGACTTTTATATTTAGTGATCTTTATTTGGGTTACCCTTTTATTTTGATTTTGAGGTAGACTTCTGTATTTAGTGAAGAAATTGAACATTCTATAGACCCAATTTGGTATGTAAGATATATTTCTATTAGTTGTTGAAATGGTGTTGTTAATGGAATGATTGATATGTTAGAAGAAATTCTTATCGGTGCTTTGAGTTTTGCTCCATGTAATCGCTTCAATTGTTTTGCTGCTTCAATTTTTATGAGTTTTACAATCTATTTGAGAGAGTGATTCATGAAAGAGAAAGAAAAGAGAAGAAGATTAGAAGAGAAATTATTAATTTTAGACTATGAAAGTTTGGCTGGAGTAGAGGTTGTTGGAGTCAGTTATGGAGGAAAATGAGAACACATTTATGTTGCGCATCCCGCAAGTGTATGGGTTGTACAAGTAATATAGTGGCTCTTTTTAAGAACCGGAATGTTGAACCCACAGGGACTGGACCAATTCAGCTAACTATCAAGTTCAAGTGTGATATTAAATACCAAAAATGTTGATTATA
>JACEIK010005134.1:3330-13867 GCA_018107945.1 Datura stramonium | reverse complement strand
ACTTGGGCCTAGACAGGCCCAACGTGTCACGGAGCCAACGCGGAGGCCCCGCCTCCGTGACACGCTGCCATCGCGGAGGGGCTCTGCCCCGGCTCCTTCCACGATGGTTCAACAGTTTCTCATCCGATCTTTTCCTGGGCCTATTTCTAGCATGTATGGCTTTCAAATACGCTTAACCAACACGCGAATAGGCCATCTAAGTGCCGGAAATCTTACGGGGTGTAACACTTATCCAATGATTATCTATAATATAATATATTTATAACATTCCCCCTTGCATGTTCATAATAGATAATATTCCTCGTTAAAACATTACAAGAAAAAACCCAGTGAAAAAATTTTTAGTGAAGGAAAAAGAGTACATATATCTAAAAATATGCATCTTGGCTGCTTCATTACAAATCTTACAAGGAAAACCCAATGGGACAAAATCTTCGAAGGAAAAAAGAGTACAATGCATATTAACTCCCCCTGATGAGAACATCAATCAAAGAGTACAATGAGTATTAACTCCCTCTAATGAGAACATCAATCCAAAAATTTGAATCTTCGCATTTCAATCTTGTGCACCATATTCTCGAATGTTGTAGTTGGTAGAACCTTGGTGAATAAATTAGCCGCATTATCACTCCAATGAATCTGTTGCAGGTTAATACCACCATTCTTTTGGAAATCATATGTAAAAAGACGATTTGATGAAATATGCTTCATTCTATCACCTTTTATGAATCCTCCCTTTAATTGTGCTATGCATGCTGCATTATCTTCATATAAGATCAATGGATATTATGTCATATTTTAAACCACATTTTTCTCGAATGAGATGTATTATTGATCTCAACCACACATATTCTCGACTTGATTCATGAATAGCTATTATTGCAACATGATTTGATGAAGCATCCATGAGAGATTGCTTTATAGATCTCCAAGTTATGATAGTACCTCCCCAATAAACACATAGCAAGTTTAAAATCAAGCTTTGTGTGGGTAAGATAAATATCCTACATCAACATAACCAATAAGATTGGGACTACAATTATTAGAATAAAATAAGTCCATATCGGTAGTCCCCTTTAGATACTGCATTATATGTTTAATCCAATTCCAATGCCTCCTAGTAGGAGCATAACTATACCTTGCTAACAAATTAATTGAAAATACTATATCAGGTCTTGTAGTGTTAGAAAGATATATTAGTGCATCAATTACACTAAAATATGGTACTTCAGGACCAATGATTTTCTCATTCTTTCCTTGAGGTTGGAACGGATCTTTATTCACATTAAGTGATCAAACGACCATCCCAGTACTTTATGAATGTGCTTCATCTATATAAAATCATTTTAATACCTTTTCTGCATAAGTGGATTGATGGACAAAGATATCGTTTGTCAAATATTCAATTTGCAAACCAAAACATCATTTTGTATTTCCAAGATCTTCCACCTCAAATTTCTTCTTTATGTAATCAATTGCCTTTAGAAACTCTGTTGGAGTTCCCATGAGATTTATGTCATCAACATAAATAGTAAGTACAACAAACTCCAATGTTGTTTTTTTATTTTATTTTCCTCATATAAGGATTATGAACAAGTTTATAGAAACTTGTAAATGCTTTAGGCATTTTGAATCCTTTAGGATTTTCATATAAATTTTGTCAAGTGACAAAATATATTAGTATTTAAATGCGTGACATCTTCTATTGTCTGGACTACAAGTCCAATAAGCTTTACGCTTATCAAGATGCATCATTTCACTTGATATTTGTTTCTACATAAGTATGCTTTAATAGACATAGAATTCAGATTCTCACAATTTTTTTTATCATATTGCATGCTATATTGTATCAAAGATATCAAAAATGATATATCATTTATATCAGTTTGTAATTGGACATAACTCCAAGATGTCATCACTTTCAATGTCTTTCTTAGGTACCTAAGTCTTTTATGAGGCTTCATGAAGTGTTACGTTGTAGTCTCTTCAAGAGCTTATTGCTTCCAAATTATGATCATTTGCTTCATTCTTTTTTCAAAAGTTAATGCAACGAAAATCAATTGATCTATAATGGTTCATGCATTTCGTAGACTCTGTCATTCAAGAAAATAAATTTAATAGGAGCTTTTGCAGTTGAAATATGAAATTAATTTTAGGTTAGCAAATGCTTCAGGAATTTGACTTGTATTTTGAGGATTATACTAATGATAATTCACAATATATTTCTTAGCTGCTTATTCTCCCCCCTCATGTTAGAAAACTAACATGCATTCCCAATCTTCTTTGGAAAATTCATCTATGTGCATCATGATAGATTCATTAATCATATATTGTATATCAAAAGTTATTAAATGAAAAACATTTGGTTCCTGACCTTGAACCAATTGAGTAAAGGAAGGATTAATTATAATTTATTGGTCAACATATAAATTACATTGTATGTAATATATCATATCATAGATCAACCCACTAAGAATTGTTCTCATAAGCAAGGTTCAACTATTTATAATAGACATTCAACGCCAAACCAACTTAGATATAAACTAGCATTATCAAGATGAATTGTCTTGATGGCATAATTTGAAAAATATGCTTTTAAACTGTATTAATATTGAGCCAACAACTTTGTGAATTGCAAACTACATATTGATAATAAATGCACATGAGCCCATCTTATAGATGCATCTATTTAAGATATCACATGGTGAATGTGCCCATATTCACCTTTTGTACTTATCAGAATTTTAAGGACTTATTCCCAATATTAGCCGATACAATTAATTTATCACGAGAACAAGCAACACGAGAAAATTCTTGAAGGATTGTCTAGTTCTTCAATAATATTTTCAATACTCAATTAACACATCATATCAAGATGACCAAAATGGTCATGTAAACTGATAACATTATCTGTACTAGTAAACTTCAGATTTATCATGATATACATGTTATCTATTTTATTAAACTTCAGATTTACATATTTTATCTTTTGGGTTTCTTGATTGCATCATTTGGTTTCATACCTTTAATCCTTCCTTTTTCACTTCTGATGGTGAAGGATATTATTTGATACAAGGCGATCATCACGATTAGAGTTGTTTTTTCGATCACATCCGTGATCCCGACTAGGGTCATGACTATAGGGCCACGACCTTTCTCACACTTAGCTTGGTGGAAGTTCGTCTCATTCACTTAAGGAAATGGACTAGAATTTAATGACTAGAATGGTCATTATTGGTACCCACACTAACCCCCGATGAGTGAAAAGTCCAAACCCAACTAATTTTTCCTAAAACCCCAACATCCTAAAAGAAGATAACACTTTTATAAATAAATGAAACATTCTAAATGATAAAACCTAACTTAAAAAACAAACATTCCCATGATTCGATTGTCATTGCATTTCAGACATCCAAGTACATAGCTTAGATTAATAAAAACTAGAAATAAGAGAAACTATAAATGTCCAAATGAGAGACATCTTCAACAGAGGAGTAGAACCGCACATCCTGCTTCGCTCACCTTTCAATAATCCGCTATTTCTCTAAAGGTGAGGTCTAGATGAACTATCGGGATCAAATTTTGCACTTAGAAAAGAATTGCAGAAGTAGCGTCAGTATGAAACACAGTACTGGTAGGCATCATCAACCGACCATACATAATAATACACATACATATAGACAATAATGTGCAATTAATCCAAACATAATTTATATATAAGATTAATTAGTTCAGGAATTAAATTCTGCTCACGGCTAATTGGCCTGCTCACTGGATTAGGTCATCGCTACAACGGTACTTGACCACTGCCACGGTCTCGCCGTGGCGGAAATATGTCTCGCTGTAGTGGTACTGCTTGGCAGTAGCTCAACTTAGCTGCACCTTTCATATTTCATTAACTCTTCACAACCAATACATCATTACATACCTCCATGTATGTCGCATTCATCAATTAACGGTAGATATCACGTAACCACATAGGGTATATAATGAGTCATTTTCAAAGATTGCACAACCAAATATTTAAATCCTTTTTCAAATATATCCATCAAGACATTGCAAGCCTCATTAATTTCAATGAAAAGCACATGATCATAAGTTAGTTTTAGTTAAATACACATAGTCAGAGTCTCACAATTCTTACCATGCATCAATAACACAACAAATGGTGACATGCTGGGAACATGCCTCCGTCACGACACTATAAATGCTCGGTCACTAAATATCGATGTACACACATGCTATAGGATCTTATTTCTGCCCTTCCGGTCATGACCTGCAACAGACTCTAAAATTTCATGTACTGTACCGGCGTGGTACCCGCTCGCACTCATATTCTCGTTCGGATGCTCCCTTTGACATGAGCCACTCATTCAATTTTGCTCAACTGGATTCTCCTCTCGAGCACAATCCACTCAACTTAGGATATTTATATTATCCACCTTCATACTAATAGTTCATACATTAACATCAGGCTGTCGTTATGGCTTTTAGGTGGTCTCATTCTACCTTCATTAACTTGACCCTTTTTAGTGATTCAGTCATTCTTAGCAGTACAAAGGCATGCATAATATATACACTTTATTCCACATTACACAGATAACCACACCACATTAGAGTCACGAAATCAGGGAATCCAACAACGAATATTAAAGCCCTTAAGATCCAAAGACAACATACACATTATAGTTTTACATCCATGCATACCATTATGAAAAGTCTAAATCCTTTAAATCATAACCAACCTTGATTTGGAGAATTCAAACGATAATCACTCGGTTGGAGCCTTGCCTTTCCTCAACCCTTCAGAATGCTCAAAGTCTAAAGACAAGAAAGGAACACATTTCAATAATCTACTATTAAAACAAGGGTTTAAGGGATTAAAAACCCTCCCCAATCTACCCATTATCACAACCACCTCATTTCCCATGGCACAATTCTTAGCCCCTAATACCCTCTTTAAAGAAATTTAAGGTTAAAGTCTTCCTTCCACCTAATTCTAGGTTTCAATTTCCACTTGAACTATATTCTATAAGAACTACACATTAGTTAATGGTCATTAATCCCTTTTTACACTTAAAATCAAACCCCATTAGTCCCCATGATTCAGCCATAGTTCTACTAGCCTAGACTTCTCTTGCTTGCTCAAAATCACTATTAGAGGTTCCCCCTTGATTCTACAGGGCTAGGGAATCAAAATAACGAGAAAATCAAAGTAAACTCTTACCTTGGGAAGGGAAATCACTCAGCTCTTGGGAAGATTGCCTCTAGTTTCAGAGTTCTGTTCTCTAGAAATAATGGGTTATAGCCCATGAATTCCCACTTAAAACCAACTTTCTGATTTCCTTCATCCGCTGTAGCGGACCCGCTATGGTAGTCAGGACGCTGCTACGGTGGATCCAATAGTTACTCTCTCTATCCGTTATAGTGGGACTCTGACCGTCACGACGGTCTCGCTGTAGCAGAAATCCACCGCTACAGTAGTCCCCCTTAACCAGTAGCTCCCTAGTTCCTGCTCGCAACCCATCCTCAACATCCAAATTTCACTATCTCACTTAATAACACCTTTATAAGTATCACCTAGGCAAGTTAGGGTGTTTTAGGCTTATTCTCTTTGTAATGATGTACGGGTCGTTATATAGAATTAGTAGGTCGGCTTTCATGATTTTTTTATTAATAATCTATTCTTTTGCTCAGTCACATGAAGAAGGGATATTAGTTCCGAATATTTTCTAAGAACCATCTCTCAATAAGCTATTATAAGAGCACATTCAAGGCATGGAAGATGGTAAAGGTTTTCTCCAGCATATCACTAGATCAATGATATTTTTAACACATAATTTCAATAGAGAAATAATTTTAATCATAGAATTATACTCACATATAGATTTAAAATCTTGTAGCCTAAAAATAGATCCAACTATAAGTGCTTGTGGAAGAACGACAATCTTCAGGTGATCATATTTATCTTTCAAATTATTCCACAACATAAAAGGATCTTTAATAATGAGATATTCCAATCTCAATCCCTCATCAAGGGGCGTATGAATATCATTGTCTTAGCATAGTCTTGAATTGATGCCTGATTTTTATTTTTGATGGTGTCTGCCAGACCTATTGTATCAAGATGAATTTCATTATCAAGTACCAAAACAGATAGCTTTTGCTCGATATATCAAGGGCTACAAATTAAAGTTTACTATTTTAAAATTAAATTTCATGTTACCACTACGGGGGTAGATTTCATATTTACCACTTTGAGAATAAATTTCAGATTTTTCACTAAACTAAAGCCACCACAAGATGCTTCTCTTGGATAATCAGTAAACATAGATATACTATTTATACATAAGCACAATGGATATAGATTTTAAATAGCATAAACAAGAATAGATAAACTAAAAATTCCACTTATACTTTTAAACAAACTATCAAAAAGCATGTTACTTACTTTGAAATTGCCTTTTTGAGAGTTATAATCTCACCTTAATTAAAAAAATGTATTAAAGTTTCGAACCATCTTGTTTTGATCCTTTGGCGCCCATCCATAGGGCGTTGCATACTTGCCTTCAGGAGTGGATAGACATGGTTCAGGACCTCCTTAGGTGTCATCCAGGGTTAACAATTCAGTCAGCTCCTTTTCTTTGGAGTTTTCTGTCAGAAAGGTTTGTCTTTTGTTGTACAACTTTTGGGTAGGTCGGGGCCCTATCCTAACCACTATTCCACTCTTAGAGGCTTGTGGACTATAGTTTCTAGTTGTTGGTTGGCTGTTGTTTTCCGTGTGGGGCCTATGTATGTTATGTTTTATGTGTTGGCCGTGTGGGCCCTAGTTTAACTATCAGTTAGCAGCCTTGTCGGCTATAGTAATATGACTACCTATTTTCCTTATGTTATGACTTTGTGATCTTGTCAGCCGCATAGAATGTTGTTATTATTATGTCTGTTGGGTTAGCTGTTTTCTTTTATAGGTTTTCTATGTGGCCTTGTCGGCCTGAGGCTGTATTTACAACAGAGATATAGCTGTTTGTTTTCTTCATTTTGAGTTGCTGGCAGGCACCAGAGGTGCATATGCCTAGCCAGGTAAGACTAGGTTCCAGTGTGGCACTAGGTACTAGTCATGCCTCCCAAGGTGGGGCATGACACACACATACCAAATAAGATGAGAGAAGAAATGAAATTGATGACTTGAACTTTTTCTTCCAAATGGCCAACCCAAGACTCTTCTTTCTTTTACTTTTTTAGAGAGAGTGGGAAGTGATGGTAGAAAATGGTGAAGGAGGATAGAATTTATAGGTGGAGGGAAGGTGAGTGGATTGGTGGAGTTTAATGTTGGAGTTAATGTGTTTAATGGAGAAGATGAAGTGGTTGCGGGAAGGGGTTATAGGGAAGAGGAAAGGGTGAAGAAAATGGAGGTTATTGGGATGTGGGAGAAGTTTAAAATGTTTGGGTCAGCCATGGGTCGGGTTTGGTCAATAGGTCAGTCAAAATTTTAAATGTACCTCATGCCTATGCCTGCGATAGACCTACGACTGCAAGAGGGCACCCGTGAGACACAAGTACAAGTGTAGGTGGCCTCTTTCTTGCCCAATTCACCATTGTATACCTGCGTCTGACATGCATTTCATAGGTTTGCACCTACACTTTGTAGGCCTTTCACAGGTCATCTCCTCTTTATCCAGATTTTGCTAAATATTCTGTCATGAATCTGCGTTTGACCTATGTTTCGTGGGTTGACACCTATGTTTTGTAGGTGAGGTGTAAAAAGTCATTATTTTTCTACCATTTCTGGCCCCTTCTGGTGTTTGCACTGCGTCTTGCGCATCAGCACCTGCACTTCGCAGGTCTTAAGCAGCTTGTCCCCTATTTTTCTTCACTTGGTCTTTCATCCAATCATCCTACAAAACCAAAAACAACAAAAAGATAAAACTTTTTAATGCAAAAACACTTGGATTGCCTCCCAAGAAGGCCTTTATTTAACGTCGTGGCTCGACAAAGATGTCATTTCCGCTAAGGATCATCTAAGTATGTGACCTCAACCATGTTGATTTCTTCAAACATACCTAAGTAACTTTTAACCCGTTGCCAATTCACTTTAAGCCTCAGTCCATTTTCTCCTTCAGGCTCAATAGCTCCATTTGCAAAGACTTGGGATGCCTTAAATGCACCCAACAACTTGGATTAAGCTTCCTGGGAAACAACTACAATCTAGAGTTGAACAATAGCACCTAATCTCCCAGAGCAAATTCCCTATGTAAAATTTTATGATCATGGTAGAGCTTCATTCAGGCCTTGTATATGGTTGCATTTTTATAGGACTTCATCATCAACTCCTCCTATTCATTAAGGTTTTCCACACCCCCATGGACAGCCTTCCCCAATAAAGATTCAAACTCTTTAGTGCCCATATGGCTTTATGCTCCAACTCTACCGGTAGATGGAAAGCTATGCCAAAGATTAGTTGATAAGGTGATATTCCAATTGGCATTTTGTATGTCATCCAGTATGCCTAAAGGGAGTCATCTAGTTTCCTCACCTATTCTATTCTATTGGCATTGACTGTTTTTGTCAATATGGACTTAATCTCTCAGTTGGATACTTCTGCTTGGATGCTAGTCTGAGGATGATAAGGAGTAGCAATTTTATGCTTCATAACATACTTTGCTAGCAAGGAACTGAACAATCGATTAAAAGAGTTGGAACCTCCGTCACTGATAATAGCTCTAGGGGTGCCAAACCGTGAAAAAATATGCTTCTTCAAAAAGTTTGTCACACTTCTTCCCTCATTATTGGGAAACACCACAACTTCTCCCACTTAGACACGTAGTCTATAACAAGAATGTAAGTATTCCCATAAGAGCTCACAAATGGTCCCATGAAGTTGATCCCCCACACATCAAAATAGCTCGACCTCTATAATTGGTGCCAAAGGGAGCTCATGTCTCCTTGCGATACTTCTAGATTGTTGGCATTAGTCACAATGCTTGTTAAAGTTATGAGCATCATGATGGAGAATGGGACAGTAGAACCCATAATATAAAACTTTTGCAGCAGTCCTTACACTCCCATAATGACCTCAAACTAGTGATGAATGAAATGCCTTAACGATGGGTATCATCTCAACCTCCGTGATACATTGGCAAATAATACCATCAGCACAAATTTTGAAAAGATATGGTTCATCCCAATACAATTTGTGGACTTAATACATAAAATTTTTATTTTGATGGAAGTTAAAACCTTTGGGAATGATATTGCTGGCCAAGAAGTTAGCAAAGACCTCAAACCAAGGTATAATGTCATGGGAAGCAGCTAAGATGTGCTCGTCTGGGAATGTAACATCTATATCCTCATCTCCACCCAACTTATCATCTACCTATAAATGAGAAAGATGATCGGCCACCTGATTCTTGCATCCTCTCCTATCCCTAACTTCAAAGTCAAACTCTTGGAGCAAAAGTGCCCACCTAATGAGTCTCGAATTTGTGTTCTTCTATTTTATAAGATATCAGAGTGTTGCATGGTCAATGTGTACCACCACCTTGGTCCCTGACAAGTATTCTCGGAATTCTCAAATGCAAGCAACACTACAAGAAACTCTTGATCTATCACCATGTAATTGGCTTGAGCATCATTCAGGGTCTTGCTGGCATAGTATATAGAACAAAATATCTTTTCTGTCCTTTGCGCAAGGACCACTCCTACTGCCACACCACTTGAATCACACATCAATTCATGTGACCTTGACCAATCTGGTGCGCTGATGATCGGAGCCGATATAAGCTTCCTTTCTGCACAAGGAAAGCCTTCATACATGCATCATCAAAATGGAATTTTGCATCCTTTTCTAACAACTGAAACAGAGTATTAGCCACCTTGGTATGTCTTTCATAAACCGCTGATAAAATCCTGCATGACCCAAAAAACTTCAAATGCCTTTTACATTCTTTGGAGGAGGTAGATGAGATGTGACTTCAATCTTCATTTGGTATATTTCTATACCGTTCTCAGAAATTTTGTACCTGAGCACAATGCCTTCTTTTAACATGAAATGGTACTTCTCCCAGTTAAGAACCAAGTCTGTTTCTTCACACATTTTCAACACCTCATTCAAATGAGCCAAGCATTCCTCAAACGCTTCCCACAACGGAGAAATCAACCATGAAGACTTCCATGGTATCCTCCACCATATTTTAGAAAATTGACATCATGCATCTTTGGAACGAAGCTGGAACACTACAAAGCCCGAAGGGCATCCTTTTAAATTCAAATGTTCCATAGGGACATGTAATGGTGTGTTTCTATTGATCTTTTGGGCAATTAAAATATGATTGTATCCCGAATATTCATCCAAAAAATGGTAATACTCCTTTCCCTGTCAATCGATCTAGCATCTGATCAATGAATGGGACTGGAAAATGATCCTTCCTGGTCCTAGAATTCATCTTGCGATAGTCCATACACACCCTCCATCTAGTGATTGGTCATGTTATTGTCAACTCATCTTTCCCATTTGGAACCACAATGATTCCCCCTTTCT
>JACEIK010005133.1:16225-74179 GCA_018107945.1 Datura stramonium | reverse complement strand
AGCATCATACTTTTGGAAATTACATATATATTGTTACTTAATAAAGCAAAAAACAGATTAAACAAGAGAACATGAATTATATTGATGGAACGTCTTTCATTGTGCCATATCAAATCACAATCGCTATTTTATAATGCACGCCATCACGTTCTTTAATCCTTTTCATTTTATAATTATGTATATGTTAATGTTCTTTCTATTTGATTTCTTTTCCTATTTAATAGAATACAATTATCATTTAAAATCAATTTTGTTTTTCCTCCGAAGACATTGTACTCGTAAGCCGTCCGTCCAAATACACATTTACCATTATTCCTAGATTTTATGTTTTAGTATCACAATTATTTAAAGAACATAAATATGTACTTAGACTATACATTCAATTTATGTTACATTAATCATAGTTTTGTAGTGTATGTGCTTTTCTCCTTAACGTTATTTTATCAAGGACGACTAATAATTAGTTCGTAGTAGTAGAGGATCGGAGCACATCATCATATCAACCAACAAACACCATTCAAATTTTATAATTATAATATAATCTTCATTTAGATTTGTTTGGTAAATTAAAGTGAGATAAAGCTATCTTGTCTTGATGGCCAATATATATATAGATAATAATGACAAGTCATTGATTGTATGTATCCGCAAAGGCAAGAAACTAAAGCACAAGTAGTTTTATGAAAGAGAAAAGAAAAACCATTCAAAAGTTCAATTGATATATGAACATGGATCATTCTTATTAAAGCTAACGGATCAAAAGCGATCCAACGTAACTCATGATTTCATAATTAATTTGGATTCCTAAAGAGAAAAAGAAAAAGGTTTCCTAAAGAGTACGTAATATATATAATGTGATGATTAATTAGCATGTAATGATGTGATTCTTTCTCTTTTTTTTTTCTCATACTTTCATTACTTTTTAATCATTTCCGAATTCTGTATATATATGCCCTTTGCTGAGGCGAAGTCGAACACACTAATTTTTAAGAGGCTTGAATGAAAAATGAATTAAGTATTTTTTTTTTGAAAAGGTAGTAAGAAAAAAGGATGCAATTTGAATAATATCTTTTTATATTGAATAGGTTATAATTTTTTCGATAAGACGTAATTACATTTGTTTACACTATTCTTTATTGTCTATAAATCTCAATTCATTTTTATAGATTTTTACTTACGAAAATTCTGAAATACTCTCATTCTTTTTGCAATACTTCATGCACTTGCAAAGTAAGTGCCCAGTGTGATTTGACTGATCTTTGAGTTCGTTGTACGTTGAAATTTAAAAATCGTACACCAATGTGATTTATCTGTTCTATCCTGAGAGAAAATAATTCTATATCTTAGATACCAGGAAAGGATTAAGTTTCTTAAGGATACACTGTGAATTGAATGGGCTCAGATTAATTCTATGTCTTCTACATTTCTGGTTTTACTTTACTTAAAGTTTTCAGTATTTAGTTTTAATACAATAAAGATAACAAGCTTAAGAAACTTTTTTTAATACTATATTTGTTCATTAAATACTTTCTGGAGACTAAAATCTTTGTGATTTTCTACTCTGATTTTAGAGATTAAGATCTACGTGATTTTCTACTCTGATTTAATACTCGGTTTGAAGATACAAAAATTTCACCAATTTATTTAATCTGTTTGTGATAAATAAAAATTAGTTTGAAGAATAAAAACTTCACTGATTTATTAAATTTGTAATATTTGGTTTGAAGAATTAACACCTTCACCGTTCATTAGTTCTTGTTGTTGTGTATCAACCAAATATGACAAAAATAATAGACCCATGATTGACTCAACGAACAATGTTTCCTAAACCAGTCGTTCTGCACTGACCCCAACTTTTATTGAAAATCTAAAAAAATTTCTCGAACTTTAAATGATGGCAATAGAAAATATTTTTCTACTTGGCTACTTCAAGTCTATAAAAATTCATTAAGGAGTACATTTGTATTTTAACAAAAGCAACTCTCGATAATGAATGTTTTGTTGTGACTGAGACTTGAAATCACCCAAATTTTCTGTATAAGAATTATATTCTTTATGGTATAGAGGATGATTTGCATAACATCTATGGTAGTATGCAAACATCGAAAGAATTCATGAATGTATTGAAGAAGAAGTACAAAACAAAGGATGCTGGATTACAGAAGTTTATAGCCGCTAAATTTTTGGACTTCAAAATGATAGACAACAAGTCTATCATCCCCAAGTCCAAGAGTTACAAGTCATTATCTACAATCTCCTTGCTGAAGATATAAACTTAAGTAATACTTCTGTTGAAAGTATTAAGTGTGTTATTACTTACATAATTTTATGTAGGTTTTCTTATTAATGATGCGTTTCATGTGGCTATGCTAATTGAGAAGTTACCTTATCTATGGAAGAAGTCCAAAATTACTTGAAACACAAACATAAGGAGATAATACTCAATGATCTCATTGTTCGATTGAGATCGAGAAGGATAACAAGGCTGCCAAAATTAATAAGGTTAGAGAAAACTCAATAATAATGAGAGTAAATATTGTTGAGGATTTCTCCAAATAATTTTAAAAAGATGAAAAAACCTTGTGGATCAAAGAATTAAGCCAACAAGAATAAGTTCAATTTTTTTTGCAAATTATCGTACTCCAATAAAAGATAAGCAAAGAGGCAAGAAAACATGGTTGAAAAAAATACAAGGATATATAAAATACTTATATATAAAAGACTTGTGTCATGCTTTCTAAATGCAATTTGATAGAAAATCCCTGTCACGCTTTGCCTTGGGAGGCATGACTGGTACCTAATGCCACACTGGGACCTGAGCTGACCTGGCTGGACTTATGCACCTCTGGTGCATGCCAACAACTTAAACCAAGAAAACAACGGGCTATATCTCGACTGCAAACACAGCCTCGGGCCGACAAGGCCACATAACCACCTATAAAAGAAAACAACTAATCCAACCAGCAAGGCAATAAAAGGGATCCTATGCGGGCTGACAAAACCACCATGCTGTCTAGTTATAATAAAAAGAAGACAGGTAGTCATATTCATACTATAGCCGATAAGGCTGTTAACTAGCTATCTAAACTAGGCCCCGCACGACCATCACGCAACATATAACCTACATAGACCCCACATGGCCAACAACAACCAACAACTGAAATATTATATTCTGCAAGCCTCTAAGAGTAGAATAATGATTGGGACAGGGCCCTGACCTACCCAAAAGCTGTACAACAAAAGAACAAACCATTCTAACTATCAACTCCGGAGAAAAGGAGCTGACTTAACCGCTCACTCTGGCTGACAACTAGGAAGGTCGTGAACCGCGTCTATCCACACCCGCAGGCAAGTAATGTAGCTCCCCAAGAATGGACGTCAGTACAATATGTACCGAGTATGTAAGACAATAATGAAAATGACTGAATAAAACTGATGAAAGATATGAAAGTAAAAAATAGAAAGGATAAGAGTTATAACCTGAATAGCCTCATAACCTAAATCATAACTAGCAGGCAGGTATACAACCAAGAACCTAACTGGGCCCCCATAAGCCTGGAAGATGCAATCAACACAAAATAACCTACCTGGGCCTCCATAAGCTTTGGCAGGTGCCAATCAATATATATACCCCTAAGGCTCCATAAGTGACTGCAATTGCGTCTCAAATAAACCAGGCCCCCGGGAGGGTCGGTAATAATATCTTTAGCATAGAAGGAGTTCGTAAAAGATTCCAACGTGGCACCGAAGGCTTTACTATAGTCCCTTCAGACACTGTATAGCTCTGTAAGCAATGAGGTAGCTCGTAAGCAATACCGTAGCTCCGAAAGTAGTTTTTTAGTTCTCGTGAGTGATAGAAACATCATGGGTTCGTAAGCAATCTATAGCCCCGTAGGCATAAGCAGTATCGTAACTCCGTAAGCAGTTTATAGCTCCGCAAGCAGTTCGTAGGATTAGCATCTCCTCGACTATTTACAACGAGGGGTCGTATGAAATATGACCTACCCCTACCAAGGATGCTACACTACAATCTCAAGTCTATTCGTAAAAGCTAACCATAACATTCGAATTCCTACGCAGTACAGAAGTGCTAGTCGTATCAACATCACAACGGGAATAACTTGCCAAAAGGATAGCCTTAACATACCTTAAATGCCAATTCTCTTTTATCCGATTAGGTCCAACCTGTAGCCAGCAATTCCATTCAATTGCAGCCCTTACGCTAAGAGAATAGAGCTATTTTCAATACTAAGACTCGACAAAGAATGACATCTTTTGATAATATTAACTATAATTCAACTCCATTTAATTCGGCCAAAAACTCAAAAATTCTTGAGAGTTTAGAAGGTAGGAATGCTTACCTATCACCTGTAGCCGCTTAGGACTCAATTTAAAGTAATTTCAAAAACTTTTACTCGGGGGAGTTCCGGTACTCTGAGCGAATTTTCATAAATAACTCCGCAGGGATGTTCCTCGTAGACCTCAAACTCGTTATCCAAGACGAATTTTCGTTTGGATGGAGTTTAACGGCGTAATTCTACTAGAAATTGACTGAGAGTTAAGAGAATATTAAGTAGGGGTCGAGGATTTGTTCGCTGAAGTGTTGGAAATGAATTGAACATCATTAACACATATATATATAGGTGGGGGGTCGGTGGCCTAAGGGGAACGATGTGCCACCCATAGCGCCAGGCTGGCTGGCGCTATGTGGCATCCAGTGCGCCTGGACTCCAGCTCGGCCTCCTGCTCGCTCGATGCCATGCTCGTATATTTTTCCCCCGAGCCCTTCCTCGCATGCGTCATACATTCAAAACTCTCAAATACGTAGCATTATTCCGTTAAATGATCGAAACTTATGGGGTGTAACATCATCCCTCCTTAGGAACATTCGTCCTCGAATGTAATCTT
Organism: Datura stramonium; assembly: GCA_018107945.1. NCBI lineage: Eukaryota > Viridiplantae > Streptophyta > Magnoliopsida > Solanales > Solanaceae > Datura > Datura stramonium. The sequence continues at coordinate 69,271 of JACEIK010005133.1, read as the reverse complement.
TAGGCTTAAAGGACTCAACTCCTTTAACTACCGCTAGAAAAATTTCGGCAGAGTCTCTTCTGTATATGGACTATCTAGAAACCTGAAACGTAGAAAAGTCCAACATAGGCGTCTCACAGGATGTTATAAATACCTACTCCACAACATAGAAGGGAACAACTGAACAATACTAATAATATAAACAATACAGTAACATCTGAACAACAATCTCACCTCAACTGTATAATCTGGGTCAGGTCTGGAATAAGTGAGGATATATAGACCTCATGACGTCCTCAGCTTCCCAAGTCATCTCTTCTACATTTCTGTTTCTCCTCAAGACTTTAATAGAGGCTTTAGTCCTTAATCTACGAACCTGCCAATCTAGTATAGCAACCGGAGTCTCTTCGTAGGACAACTCATCAGTAACTTGAACATCCTCGATTGGAAAAACCTGGGACGGGTCTCCTATACATTTTCGTAGCATTGGTACATGGAAAATTGGATGAACAGATTCTATCCATGAAGGTAGTTCTAACTCATATTCCACTCTTCCTATCCTTCGAAGGATTCGATACGGGCCAATGAACCTAGGGCTAAGCTTGCCCTTTTTGCCAAAACTCATCACGCCTTCATAGGCGAAACCTTGACAAATACCCAATCATCAACATTAAACTCCAAGTCTCTATACCGGACATCAAAATAGGATTTCTGACGAATCTGGGCTGTCAACAAGCGTTCTTTGATAAGTTTCACTTTCTCTTCTGATTGATGGATCATATTAGGTTCGATCAACCCTGACTCCCCTACTTCAAAGAATTCTATGGGGGACCTACATTTCTACCCGTATAAAGCCTCATAAGGCTCCATCTGAATAGCATAATGATATCTGTTATTGTATGCAAATTCGATAAAAGGTAGATGCTAATCCCAACTTCCTCCAAAATCTAGCACACACGTCCATAACATGTCCTTGAGCATCTGAATAGTGCGCTCTGCCTGACTGTCTGTCTGGAGATGAAAAGTTGTACTCAGATTAACCTGTGTTCCCAAACCTTTCTGAAACGATTGCCAAAATCTAGCTGTAAATTGTGCCCCACTATCAGAAATGATAGATGCTGGGATACCATGCAGTCAGACTATCTCCTTAATATATAACTCAGCATAATCTTCGGCTCAGAATGTAGTCCGGACTGGCAAGAAGTGGGCTGATTTCATCAATCTATCGACAATAACCCAAATAGAGTTAAATTTGCGCTTGGTGCGGGGTAGCCTTATCACAATGTCCATATTAACCGCTTCCAATTTCCACATAGGTACAACCATCTCTTGAGTTAGTCCTCCACGTTTATGATGTTCAGCTTTTACCTGCTGGCAATTGGGACACTGTGCGACAAACCTAGCTATGCCTTTCTTCATTCCAAGCCACCAGTATATCTCTTTTATATCATGGTACATCTTCATCGAACCTGGATGATGAGAGTAACGGGAGTATTATACTTCTTCCATGATCTGCTGGCAAAGCCCTGCTACGTCTGGGACACAAAGTCGACCTCTAGATCTCAAGACTCCATCTTATGTTAACTCAAAGGATAATATTTCGCCCTATTGAACCTTGTCTCTAAGCTGTACTAGACTAGGGTCCTCGTATTGTCGCTCCTTTACCTCTACCACCAGAGATGATACTGCAGTATTCAGAATTACAACCCCATTATCCTCTAAATCTACTATTCGTACTGCTAGACTGGCTAATCGGTGCAACTCTCAAGACATTTCTCACTGTTCTGGCCTCAAATATGCTAAACTGCCCATGGATCTGCGGCTAAGGGAATCGGCTAAAATATTAGCCTTCCCTGGGTGATACAGGATGTTCATGTCGTGGTCTTTCAGCAATTCTAGCCAATGACGCTGCCGCAAATTCAACTCTTTCTATGTGAAGATGTACTAGAGGCTTTTATGATTAGTAAAAATATCCACGTGCATGCCATACAAATAATTCCTCCATATTTTTAAAGCATGAACCACTGCAGCTAATTCTAAATCATGGGTTGGGTAGTTCTTTTTGTGTTTCCTTAGCTGGCTCGAAGCATAAGAAACCACCTTGCTATGTTGCATCAAAACACACCCTAACTCAATGCCTGAAGTGTCACAGTATACAACATAGCCCTCTGAACCCTCCGGTAAGGCCAATACTGGTGCAGATGTCAACCTTTTATTCAGCTCCTGAAAACTCTGCTCACAAGCCTCAATCTAGTGGAATTTAGCTGCTTTCTGAGTCAATATGATAAATGGCGCTGATAGGGTAGAAAATCCTTCCATGAACCTCCTGTAATACCCGGCTAACCTAGGAAATTATGAACCTTAGTTGGAGTTGTAGGTCTAGGCCATGTCTTGACTGCCTCAATTTTCTGTAAGTCAACCTGGATGCAGCATCTGATATAATATGGCCTAAGAAAGCTACGGAATTCAACCAGAACTCACATTTCAACTTTTCATATAACTGGCAGTCTCTGAGGATCTGAAGTATTGTTTGCAAGTGATTTCTGTGTTCAGCCTCTGAGCGGGAATATACTAGAATATCATCAACACTATCACAAACAGATCTAAATAAGGCTTGAAGATACTGTTCATCAGATCCATGAACACTGTTGGGGCATTCATCAACCCGAAGGACACAACCAAGAATTCAAAATGACTATATCTGGTCCTGAAAGCTGTCTTCAGAATATCTTTTTCCCAGACACGTACATGGTGGTACCCCGACCTCAAATCGATTTTGAGAAATATTTGCCCCTGCAGCAGATCAAATAAGTCATCTATCCTTGAAAGGGGATATTTATTCTTAATAGTAACTTTGTTCAACTACCGATAATCTATACACATGCGTAGGGAGCCATCTTTCTTCCTCACAAACAGGACTGGCACACCCCACAACGAAGTACTAGGCCTGATAAAGCCTTTATCTAAATAGTCTTTCAATTGTTCTTTCAATTCTTTCAATTCAGGGGGAGCCTTTTGATATGGAGGGATGGATATAGGTTGTGTAGCTAGTGGCATTTCGATAGAGAAATCGATCTCCCACTATAGAGGAATACCTGGAAGCTCGTCTAGAAAAACACATCCATAAACTCACTAACCACAGTAAATGGACTGGAGAGTCGGGGATTCTGCTTGCATATCCCGAACCCTAACAATATGGTAAATACAATCCTTCGCTATCAACTTTCTCTCCTGAAGATAGGATATGAACCTACCTTTTGGCGTTGCTGTACTGCCTCTCCATTCTCGCACTACCTCCCCTGAAAAGTGAAATTGGACGGTTCTGGTCCAACACTCCACATTGGCATAACATGGCACTAGCCAATCCATACCCATAATTACATCAAAATCAATCATTTCTATCTCCACTAAATCTGTTAAGGTCTGGTGACCGACGATCTCTATTGTACAGCCTAGGTAAATTCTCTTAGCAATAATAGATTCACCGCCGAGTGTAGACACTGAGAAGGGTCGGTGAAGCAATTATGGCATTATACCAAACTTCTGGGCCACTAACGGAGTAACATAGGACAAAGCAGAACCCGGGTCTATCAAAGCATAAACTGAGTGAAAGTAAACATCTAGCACACCTGTCACAACATCTGGTGACGACTCTTACTCTTGTCGCCCTAGTAAAGCATAAGTGCGATCCGAACCACTGCTTGAACTGGATGCCCCTAATCTACCTCGGCCTCTTCCGGCTAGAGCTGAGGGCCTACGCCCTGCTGAAGATGTTGGAGCATGTGACCCTGCTGAAGACCTGTTCAGCTGGTTCCTATCGCCTTGATCTTTGGCTAGACAATGCATCATCATATGACCTCTTGTATACAAGTATAACAAGAAGTAGGTCCATATCTGCACCTCCCAAAATGATGTCGACCGTAAGTCTTACAACGCTGGGCAATGGGTCTGCTCTGATCAGAACCTCTCTGTTGCTGTGAACCTGGTGCTTGTGAACTCTACTCGGGACCTGAATTTCCGTGATGATCTGACCTACTGCCCTGCTGCTGTGGAGGTAAAGGTATGGGTGGCTTTTTGGGCAATCAAGGTTTGGGCCCCCCCTGAAATTCTACCTGCAAATTGGCGGGCCTAGCCCTCCGGTGCTACTCCCGACTCAACCTCTTAGCCTCATACTAGCATTTCCTTTCCTTCTATATTTTGAGCAAAATTCTGAATACGTGCAATATCCATATCCTCACGCAATGTGGCGGTAATACAAGCCTCCACATACTCCGTAGTAAGCCCAATGATGAATCGGTGTACCCTAGCTGGCATTGTAACAACAAAAGCTGGCACATACCTTGCCAAGGAGTCAAACCTCAGTGAGTACTCCCGAACGCTTATTCTTCCCTGCTTCAGATGTAAAAATTGATCCACCCGAGCCTGTCGGATCTCCCGGGGCAAGTAATGATCTGAGAAATCCTCCAGAAAACTGGGCCAAGTAGGTGGGGGTATATTTCCACCCTTAGACCTCTCCCAAATCTCGTACCATAGCACTGCTATATCTCGACTGCCAACTCAACTGACTTTGCGGACTACATTACCCTAAATATTCGCTGCAACTGATCTAAGAAGTCCTGTGGATCCTCTCTGCGATCTATCCCTATAAATTGTAGAGGACTTAAGGAAATAAATTCTCGGACCCTCAAACTTCCAGGCCCCTTAGTGCCTTCAACAGCAACCGGTGCCACTGGCTGATACTGAGCATCAAATATCTGAGCCAACATGTAAACTGCGCTCCTAATCTCCTAATTTGGTGGCACAAGGATAGATGGGGGTGGTACTAGTATATCTACCGCCATAGAGAGCTCCTAGCATGGCAGAGAATGCTGGGGAGACCGAAATGAAGTCTCTCTATCGCCCTCAGATTGGGCTAGCTCTGACTAAGGTCCCCTACTTGTGCCCTCTCCCGCTGCGGTGTCCAACTCCTGACCAGTTGCGGTCTATCGTGCATCAGACATTTTCTTTGTACATAAGAAGAATAATGTAAGCTTAGGGAGTTACCCTATACAACATGGCTCTATAGCACGACTAGAGGAGGAAGGAGGGTAACCACACTATTATGCCTCATAGACTCCTGCCTATAGAATGTGGTGCACAATATACCTATAGTCAAGACTACTAGAAACGACTTGCAGACTTCCTGAGATACAACTTGCTCTGATACCAAGTTTGTCACGGCGCTCCTTGGGAGGCATGATTGGCACCTAATGCCACACTAGGACCTGTGCTGACCTAGCTGGGCTTATGCTCCTTGGTGCATGCCAGCAACTCAAACCAAAAAAATAACGGGCTATATCTTGGCTGTAAATACAACCTTGGGCCCACAAGACCATATATCCACCTGTAAAAAAAATAGCTAACCCAACTAGCAAGGCAATAAAAGGCATCTTATGTGGACCGACAAGACCACCATGCTGTTTAGTTATAACCAAAAAAAGATAGGCAGTCATATTCATATTATAGCCAACAAGGATGCTAACTAGCTATCTAAACTAGGCCTCACACGACCATCACACAACATATAACCTACATAGGCCCCACACAGCCAACAACAACCAACAACTGAAAGACTGTAGTCTACAAGCCTCTAAGACTAGAATAATGGTTGGGACAGGGCCCCGACTTACCCAAAAGTTGTACAACAAAAAAACAAACCTTTCTAACTATCAACTTCAGAGAAAAAGAGCTGATTGAACCGCTAACTCTGGCTGACAGCTAGGAAGGTCCTGAACCGCGTCTATTCCCACCTGCAAGCAAGTAATGCAGCGCTCAAGGATGGGCGTCAGTACAATATGTACCAAATATGTAAGGCAGTAATGAAAATAACTAAATAAAACTGATGAAATATCTAAAAGTAAACAACAGAAAGGATAAGAGTTATAACCTGAATAGCCTCACAACCTAAATCATAACTAGCAGGTAGAGATATACAACCAAGAACCTAGTCGGGGCCCCATAATACTAGAAGGTGCAATCAATACAAAATAACTTACCTGGGCCTCCATAAGCCCTGACAGGAGCCAATCAATCTATATACCCCTATTGGTACACCTAAGGCTCCATAAGTGGCTACAACTGCGTCTCTAATAAACCAGGCCCTCGAGAGGGTCGGTAATAACATCTTTAGCATAGAAGGAGTTCGTAGAAGACTCCAACGTGGCCCCGAAGGCTTTAATCTAGTCCCTTCAGACACTGAATAGCTCTGTAAGCAATTCAGTAGCTCGTAAGAAATACCGTAGCTCCAAAAGTAGTTTTGTAGTTCTCGTGAGTGATAGCAGCATCATGGATCCATAAGCAATCTATAGCCCCGTAGGAATAAGAAACATCATAGCTCTGTAAGCAGTTTATAGCTTTGTAAGCAGTTCATACAATTAGCATCTCCTCGGTTATTTACAGCGAGGGGTCGTACGAAATATGACCTACCCCTACCAGGGATGGTATACTAAGATCTCAAGTCTATTCATAACAGCTAACCATAACATTCAAATTCCTATGCCAGTATAGAAGTGCTAGTCATATCAACATCACGATGGGAATAACTTGCCGAAAGGATAGCCTTAACATACCTCGAATGCCTTGTCTATCTGATTAGGTCTAACCTGTAGCTGACGATTTCATTCAATTGCAGCCCTTACGCTGAGAGAATAGAGCTATTTTCAATTCTAAGACTCGGAAAACAATGACATCTTTTGATAATATTAACTATAATTCAACTCCGTTTAATTCCGCCAAAAACTCACAATTTCTCGAGAGTTTAGAAGGTAGGAATGCTTACCTATCACCTTAGCCGCTTAGGACTCAATTTGAAGTAATTTTGACAACTTTTACTTGGCAGAGTTTTGGTACTCCGAGCGAATATTCAAGAAATAACTCTGCAGGGATGTTCCTCATAGGCCTAAAACTCATTATCCAAGATGAATTTGTGTTTGGATGGAGTTTAATGATGTATTTCTGCTAAAAATCGATTGAAAGTTGAGACAATATTACGTAGGGGTCGAGGGTCTGTTCGCTGAAATGTTGGAAATGAATTGAACATCACTTAACACATATATATAGGTTGGGGGTTGATGGCCTAGGGGGCGCGGCGCGCCACTCATAGCACCAGGCTGGCTGGAGCGGTGCGGCGCGATGCCTTGTGTGCCTTGTCTCCGGCCCTGTCCTCCTGCTTGCTTGATGCCATGCTCGTTTATTCGACTCCCGATCCCTTCCTCGCATGCGTCGTACTCCAAAACTCTCAACATACATACGCACACGTTTGTTAAACGATAAAAACTTACAGGGTGTAACAATCCCAAAGAGTGATAGATTGATTGTGAAATCACTCGCCATGTTTTTGCTGTCAAAGACGCATTTGGTTCATATACTCTCCTAGATCCGACGAGACTATATTTGTACCAAAAATCTAAAATGGTCAAAATTGAAAGTTATGGGAAGATCTTTCTGAAGATTACATCTTGTAAGTTGTTGACTTTGAACAACTTTTATCATGTTCCTGAATTACAAAATATATAATTTCAGTTGCACTTCTCTTCAAGAACAAATCTAAGTGCATTCTTTTATCTGACTAAGTTATAATAAGTAAGAACAGATTGTTTGTAGGAAAATGTTACCTCATACAGGACCTTTTCAAACTCAATATAATGATCATTGGTAACAATGATATTTCTACTTCCTCTTATTTACTTGAGTCAAATGATTTATGAAATTCACATTTGGGACATGTCAATTATATAATCTTGCGTAAAGTGATTAATGTTGAAGTATTTTATAAATTTGAATGCAACCAATTAAAATGTCAAATATGTATTGAATCAAAGTATGTTAAATATTCTTATAAGTCAATTGAAAGGAGTTCAAATATTTTAGACTCAATTTGTATAGATATTTGTGACATAAAGTCGGAACCGTACCATCCCGCGATGAAAAGAAGTATTTCATAATTTTTATTGACAATAGCACACGATATTTCTACGTTCACTTGCTTAACAGTAAAGATAAAACAATTAGTGTATTCAAGCAATACAAAAGTGAAGTTGATACGCAACTTAATAAAAAGATTAAAATGATAAAAAGTGGTAGGAGTGACGAATATGAAACTCCTTTTGAAGAAATATATTTAAAATATGATATTATTCATCAAATAACTTTTTCTTATACACCACAATCAAACAAAATTGCCGAAAGAAAAAATGAAAAACTAAAATAGATGATGAATGTCTTGTTAATAAGTTTCGACTTACCTCAAAACTTGTGGGGCGGAAGTTATCCTAACGGCTAGCCGAATACTCAATCGAGTTTTTCATTGAAAAATACAATATATTCTATATAAAAAATGAAAAGAAAGAAAGCCTAATGTTGAATACTTCAAACTGTGGAGTGTTTGGATAAAGTACAAGTTCCTACATTCAAAAGGATAAAAGTAAGATAAAAAATCGTTGATTGTGTTTTCATTGGATATACTATAAATAGTAAAACATATCATTTTCTAATTTATAAATTAGAAAATCGTGACGTTCATATTAATACAGTAATGAAATTAGATAATCCCGAATTCTTTGAAATATATATCCATATAAACAGAAATGTGAGTCATCTAACAAAGGATCTAAATNATCTAAATGACCTCAAGAAGAAACAACATATAATATTTCTAATAAGGAAAGCTCAAGATATAGTAAACATTAAAGAGCCTTCTACTTTCTTTGGATCAGGTTTTCAAATATTTTTGTTGGAAATTGAGCCTTGAACTTTTAAAAAAGTTATGACTTTCACAGAAGCACAATATTGAAAAGAGGTAATTAATAGTGAGATTGAATCTATACTGAAAAATCATACATGAATATTAATTGATCTTCCTCCAAATATAAACCTTTAGATTTTAAATGGATTTTCAAAAGAAAAATGAAAGATGATGGTACTATTGATAAGTACAAGGAGAAACTTATTGTGAAAGGATCTAGATAACAAAAGGTCTTTATTACTTTGACACTTAGTCACCTGTAATGAGAATTATGTATATTTAGATGCTAATAACGCTAGCCGTCGTGTATTGTCACACCTCAAACCGGGGGAGGCGTGACCGGCACCTGGTGCCACCCCTGAATGAGCATATGTGGCGTCAAAATATAAAAGAAAGGCTAGAACTGATGAGGTTCGGCAACACAACAACTATAAAATCAGAGTAAGACGATAGACTATAGCGGAAGCTGGTTCACCTGACCAACCAAAAAGATATATAATAGGCCGTCAAGACCACCGAATGGGAAATCGACTATACAACAAGGCACACCCGGCCTCCAACAATGACACTTCACCCACAATAAAATTTTACGAGCCTCTAAGAATATAATAGAAATCAACTGTCTAGGACAGGGCCCCAAACTACCCATAACTCAACCTCTGGCTACTCTGAAAGACTTGAAGCACATCGAATAGCTGGAACTCCACTCAGCAACCAAGAACATGATCCACTAGCCCATCATCACCTGCGGTCATGAATGCAACGCCCCGACTATGGTGTTAGTACAACAATGTACCGAGTATGAACGACAGAAACAATTGCAAGACTCAGATTAAAGATCAACAGATATACCAAATATTGCAGAAGGAGAATTCAATTTAAGTAAACACATAGAACCTACTTGGCTCCCATAAGCCTGAAAAGTACAAGAAAGCACACAAACAGAACCTACCTGGCCCCCATAAGCCCTGCAAGTCCAATAAGTAAACAACATCACATAGCACCTAACCGACACCGCTCACTTGTCATCACCTTTAGACCCCTCAACGACCTTAGTTAACATTAGCCAACATCTAACATCCATTGCTATCAGATAATAGATAACAAGAACAACACACAACATAATACCAAGCATATCAGAAGTAAACACCAGTCAATCGACATTATCAAACAAGCACTGTCGGACACTCTCTCAGCTACACACAGTTAACAGAGCACAATCCATTGGGGAGAACCAATCGTGATCCAAGGAAGGCTCAGACATGTAAGACCACTCTCGAATCATGTCTCAACTCAACAGTACGGAAGAAATCATTCTCAATCTTGTAGGTCATTTCACTCCTTGGGCTTAACCCCTCGGTTGAAAACACTCTCGTTCCTTGGGTATTATAATGCCTCGGAAACTCAAGGATTAGATCCAGGACTTAAATTAGAAAATCTGAAAACCTATAGAAATTATCACAGAATGACTCACCTAATGGATCGTTGAGAGACCTAACGACTCATTAGGTCAATCGTGGGAAGGAGGAATGAAATAGGAAGGAAGACCTGATAAGTCGTGGTCAATCAGCATGACCTGTTAGGTCATTCGTGAGCAGGTTGGGTCAGGAATTAAAATAATTGGGCAGTGTACTAGACGGATGGTGACCATGAGTCATGATCACCAGTAATGACTCGTTAAGTTCCCCGTTACCATCCCTAATCAATTGTTAGGCAGTGCACCTAACGAGTGTCACCACGAGTCGTGGTCACTGACCACAACCCATTAGGGTTACCTGACAGTTTTTCCCTGCGACTTTCTAAGGGCTATTTAGTAACTTCCTATTCTCCTAAGCTTTAAACTACATTGTTTTGGACATAATTTCAGACTTATTAGAGGGTTTGAACGGTTCTTCCCCTCATTTCCATGTTTATTCTTAGAAAGATTATCGAAGAGTCCCTCTAGAAACTCTCAAGCAAGCTTAGGGTTGTGCTCCATTGCAGCAGTCCAAGTTTTCTCCTCAAGGAAATTTCTTATCCAAGTATGTGGGAATTCAGCAAGGGGATTGTTCTTCCTTACGTCCCCCAAAACCCTCTCATTGTTTCTCTATCAGTTTTAGCCCTGAGTTTTCGAATATGAAGAAATTACATGTTGTTTTTCATTAATTTCAATAGAATGATAGCCATGCTTATTATTGATATAATCTCCATCAGTTCTTACCTAAATTGTTGATGTTCTTACAAAAGTGGATTTATGCCCTAGATTTTCGAGTGGAGATTATTGGCGTATTAAATTCAGTCTAGTCTGTGAAGTGTGATTTGGGCTGATTTTCTAGTATTTCTTACTGTATAGATGTTGACTAAATACTCCATTGGAAAGAATAACTTTAGCCCTGGCACGAATAAGAAAGTTATAGCATTGCTTGTCGGATGTGACTTCTTTAATTCATGAAATATTTGCCCTATTATGGAATTCCCGTGTTGTTAGAATGAGTTGAGTTCTATGTTAAATTCTTAGTAGTTCAGTTCAGTTAGAGCGTAGAGCCTCTTCATAACTATACAAAATTGGTCAATTGATCAGTTTGACTACAGTCTTTTCTTGAGGTGTCAGTGGTGCCTCCGAGTTATCAGAATCAAACTTAGAATCTAGTTTATTGGTCCATTAGGTGGTCATGAAATTTTAGATATATAGCTCTGACTAGCCTCAGGACCACAGTTCAGTTTACAATTTGTTCTCAGACGATAACGATGCTTCTAGATAAGCAGCTTTGACCAGTCTAGAACCCAGTTTCAGAATCTGGTCCGACAAGACTCTCAGGGTGCATTCAGTTATATGTCCCTGACTAGTTTTGGACCCCAGTTTTGAGCTATCAGCTTAGTAGTTCAGTATAGGTTTTCTAATGGAAGTAGGACTTAGCACCGAGTGGACCGGGGTTCCAGCGCACCCAGATTCTTAGAACTACGTCGCCATCGTAGGTTATAGTATTACTTGGACGGATTGGCCCCAGACTCTTGATCACCCAGTTCATATCTTTATACCCTGGCAAGGTATATTGGGTCCTACTGATGGGGTGTATACATCGGACTCCACGTCTAGCTCACGTGGTTATATGTCGGTTATAGACTCTCCCACTAGTCAGTCTAGTCCAGTTTCAGAATAAGCAGCTCAGTTTAGTTTCAGTTCTATCAGTTTAGTTTAGTTCAGTCCAGTATATCAGACTTAGTACTTTCAGACTTAGGACATGCCTTAACCATCAAACAGGGTCATTTTGACCACCTCAGTTTACTTCAGTAGTTCAGTTCGGTTTACTTATTGGTCATTGCATGTCATATCAGTTTAGGCATTATATTTAGTTATGTTTTCTCCCACTTACTCAGTACATTCAAAGCACTGACACATAATTTTATGTTGTATCATTTCATGATACAGCTGTAGGTTCTCAGACCCAGCACCGTTAGTCGCCGCGATTCAGATCCTCCTCCTCAGTAGTTGAAATGTGAGTCCTGATCATTCGAGGGCCTTAATTCATTTCTTTCAGTTAGTTCATTATTTTTATCTAAACTTAGAGTTAGTTGGGGGCCTGTCCCAGAAACTCATCAGTTAGAGGGCTTTCAGACACAGAACTAATTTCAGACTTCAGATGTTCTTAAACTTTATGATTTCAGTTTTATTTTCGTAAATGCTTTTATGCTATTATTTCAGAGCTTTCTCTATATTTATTTAACTCAGAATATCAGTGCATGATAGACTAGGGGTTGATTTGGGGTCACTTGTGACTTCAAGTACTGTGTTTTGTCCAGGGTGTAGACTCGGGGCGTGACAAACTTGGTATTAGATCACTAGGTTTAGAGTATTCTCGGAATGTCTGAAAGCCACATTGAGTAGAGTCCTTTTCATGAGTGTGAAGCGCGCCACATTTATGTTGAGGATACTACGAGATTTTATTAGGAAAACTCTCTTTTTTTCATACTACGAGATGTTATTAGGAAAACTCTTTTTTTTTCATATTCATTATTTGCGTTAAAGTTCAATTCCAGAAATGTCCTTCTAATTCATGCTCTGTTTCATTTCAGTGAATCATGCCTCCCAGACGTGGTAACGGAAGAAGGGCCGGTAGCGCCAACAAACCGGCTCCACCAGCCCTAGAAGTTCCTCAAGATGATTCGGTGTCTATCGCCGAATTCAGGGCAGCCATTCAACTACTAGCCCAAACAGTCACCAACCAGGTGAACCAATAGGTGGTTCCGATAGCCACAAATGGGTTTGAAGCTGCTGCGAGGGTGCGGGACTTCACTCGTATGAACCCTTCATCTTTTTAGGGATCCCAAGTAGGGGAGGATCCCCAAGAGTTTGTGGATGAGGTCAAGAAGATTACCCGCATTATGGGTGTTGGATCCTCTGAAAGTGCTAACCTAGCTGCCTACCAGCTAAAAGGGGTAGCTTAGGTCTGGCATGACTAGTGGAAAGAGGGGTGGCCAGCGGGAGAAGGACCAGTGGAGTGGGAAGAGTTCCACACAGCTTTCTTGGACAGGTTTTTCCCTTAGGAGATGAGAGAGGCAAATATGGCGGAGTTTATGAATTTGAGGCAAGGCAACAAAACTGTGGATGAGTATGGTCTGGAGTTCACTAGGTTGTCTAAGTACGCTCCAGAGATGTTAGCTGAGCCAAGGGCTCGCATGTTGAAATTTGTGAATGGGGTGTCGAATCTGGTCCTCAAGGAGTGTAGGACAATGATGTTGATTAAAGATATGGACCTCTCCATCTTGATTTCCTATGCCTAGCAGATTGAGGCCGAAAAGATGAAGGATATGGATCGAAAGAACAAATGGGAAAGGACTAGGCTGTTAGATTACGACCATCAGAGGTCTAGCAGTAGTAGCCGCCCACAGCAGCAGCAGCAACAGTAGAGAGCCCCAGCACCCAGTTCAGCCAGCGCCCTAACTTTTTCGTTTCGCCAGGATCGGAGGGGTGGGTCATCTGGCACTCAGTCTCTGACCCACAGTATGAGAACAGGTATCCAGCTTGTCCCAAGTATGGAAAGAATCACCCAGGAGAGTGCCTTCAGGGTCGAGAGTGTTGTTTCGATTGTGGACATCTCGGACATCGATTCAAGGAGTGCCCATCAAACGGGTGAGGGAGATCACAATCTACCACATCATCAACTCCAGCAGGTCGACCATCCCAGTAGGCTAACACATCAGGTACGGATGGTGATCAACATCAAAACGGTTTCTACGCTCTTTCCCGTCAGGACCAGGAGAGTTCACCTGACGTAGTCACGGGTATGTTACGTCTCTTTCATTTATATGTGTATCCCCTCCTAGATCCAGGAGACACTCTTTTATTCGTGACTCCTTACATAGCTGTCCAGTCCAATATCAGTCCAGAGGTCCTCTCAAAATAGTTTTCAGTCTCCATCCCAATTGGCGAGTCAATTAGAGCCAACCGGGTGTATAGAAACTGCCCAGTCTCAGTCCTGAATAAAGTCATCCCAACTGACCTCGTAGAGTTAGATATGGTCAATTTTGATCTTATCCTTGGCATGGGTTGGTTATACTCTTGCTATGCCTCAATTGATTGCAGAACTAGAGTTGTCAAGTTCCAGTTTCCAAATAAACCAGTGTTAGAATTGACGGGCAGTAGTTCAGCACCCAAGGGTAGGTTTATTTCCTACCTTAAGGCCCAGAAACTCATCTCTAAGGGATGTATATACCACTTAGTTCGGGTCAAGGACTCCAACTCTGAGACCCCAACTATCCAGTCCGTCCTTGTGGTCAGCGAGTTCCTAGATGTATTTCCTAAGGATCTTCCCGGAGTTCCCCCTGAATGGGAAATAGACTTCGGGATACACCTTCTCCTAGATACTCATCCTATCTCCATCCCTCCTTACAGAATGGCTCCAGCTGAGCTTAAGGAGTTGAAGGAGCAACTGAAAGATCTTCTTGACAAGGATTTTATCAGACCCAACATCTCTCCCTGGGGTGCTCCAGTGCTATTCGTGTGTAAGAAAGATGGCACCCTTAGAATGTGCATAGATTACCGTCAGCTGAACAAGGTCACAGTCATGAACAAGTATCCCCTATACAGAATTGACGACCTGTTTGACCAACTTCAAGGAGCCAGTTGTTTCTCAAAAATCGATCTCCGATTAGGGTATCATTAGCTAAGGGTCAGAGTCTGACATACCGAAAACAACATTCAGAACTCGGTATGGTCACTACAAGTTTGTGGTGATGTACTTCGGGCTAACAAACGCCCCCGCAGCCTTTATAGATTTGATGAACGGAGTCTTCAAGTAGTATCTGGATATGTTCGTCATTGTATTTATCGATGACATTCTGGTATACTCCAGAAATGAGGAAGAGCATGCCAATCACCTAAGAATAGCATTACAGACACTCAGAGTCCACCAGTTGTTCGCCAAGTTCAGCAAGTGCAAATTCTGGTTAAAGTTCGTGACCTTCTTAGGTCATGTGGTCTCGAGTGAAGGATTTCAGGTTGATCCTCACAAGATAGTAGCAGTTAAAGATTGGCCCAGACCTACCTCTCCTACGAAAATTAGGAGTTTCCTGGGTTTGACGGGCTATTACCGATAGTTTGTGGAAGGTTTCTACTCTATAGCATCTCCTCTGACTAAGTTAACCCAGAAGAAAGTGAAATTTCAGTGGTCAGATGAGTGTGAGAAGAGTTTCTAGGAATTGAAGACTCGACTCACTACCGCACCAGTTTTGACCCTGCCAGAAGGAATAGATGGGTTGGTTGTTTATTGTGACACTTTCAGAATTGGACTCGGATGCATTTTAATGCTGCGAGGCAAAGTGATAGCCTACGCCTCCAGATAGCTTAAAGTTCATGATACGAATTATCCAACTCATGAGTTGGAGTTGGAAGAAATGGTGTTTGCCTTAAAAATATGGAGACATTACCTATATGGGGCTCACGTGGACGTATTTATGGATCACAAAAGCCTTCAGTATGTGTTAAGTCAGAAGGACCTAAATCTTCGACAGAGAAGGCGGTTAGAGCTATTAAAAGATTACAACATGAGTGTGTTGTATCACCTGGGTAAAGCCAATGTGGTGGCCGATGCCCTAAGTAGATTGTCTATGGGGAATGTAGCTCATGTTGAAGAGGGCAAGAAATATATGGTGAGGGATATCCACCGGTTAGCCCGGTTGGGGGTACAATTAGTGGAGTCAGCTGAGGGTAGAGTAGTAATGCAAAGCAGGTCAGATTCTTCATTGGTTGTGGAAGTCAAGTCCAGACAGGATGAGGACCCCATCTTACTTAATCTTAAGAGAGAAGTTCTCAGAAAAGAAATAGAAGCTTTCTCCCGAGGGGGAGATAGGGTGCTACGTTACCAGGACAGGTTGTGTATACCGGATGTCGGTGAGTTGAGACAAAAAATATTGGCTGAAGCGCATAGTTCTAGATATTCCATTCACCCTGGTGCTACTAAGATGTACCCCGATCTACGAGATGTTTACTGGTGGAACGACATGAAAAGAGAATCGCTAAATTTGTAGCTAAGTGCTCGAACTGCCAGCAAGTCAAGGTAGAACACTATAGACCAGGAGGTATGACCCAGGATATCAGCATACCCACATTGAAGTGGGAATAAGTAAACATGGACTTCATTATGGGTCTAACTCGGACTCGTCAGTAGCATGACTCAATCTGGGTAGTAGTAGACCGGATGACTAAGTCAGCACAATTTCTCCCAGTCAAAACCATAATTCAGTTGAGGACTATGCTAAACTTTATTGGGAGCTGATTAGACTTCATGGGGTTCCATTGGCCATTATTTCAGACCAGGGTACCTAGTTCACCTCCCAGGAAGTCTTTTCAGAAGGAACTAGGCACTCAGGTCAAGCTCAACACAACTTTTCACTCGCAGATAGATGGGAAAGCTGAGCGGACTATTCAGACCCTAGAGAACATGTTGAGAGAGTCCGTGATATATTTTAAGGGTAATTGGGATGACCATTTGCCTCTTATCGAGTTTGTGTACAATAACAATTACCACTCTAGCATTCAGATGTCCCCGTTTGAGGCATTGTATGGTAGGATGTGTAGATCCCCTTTAGGGTGGTTTGAGGTTGGTGAAACTACCTTGATAGGGCTAGACTCGGTTCATGAAGCTATGCAGAAGGTACAACTTACTAGAGAGAGGTTGAAAACATCTCAGAGCCTCCAGAAGTCTTATGCCGATGTGTGGAGAAGAGAGTTGGATTTTGCAGTTGATGACTGGGTTTACCTAAAAAATTTCGCCCATGAAGGGGGTGATGAGGTTTGGAAAGAAGGAGAAGCTCAGCCTGAGATATTTGGGACCCTATAGGATTTTGAGGCACATCAGCAATGTAGCCTATGAGCTAGAATTACCTTCAGAACTAGCAGCAGTACCAGCCATTTTTCCATGTGTCACTTTTGAGAAGTGCATCGGAGATCCACCCTCAGTTGTGCTGTTGGACAGTGTAGGAATAAAAGATAGTCTCTCATATGAGGAAGTACCAGTCCAGATCCTTGACCATTAGGTTCTTAAGCTAAGGAACAAGAAAATAGCTCCAGTAAAAGTTTTATGGAGAAATCAGCAGGTTGAGGGAGCTACGTGGGAGGCCGAAGCAGATATGATGGTCAAATACCCGCACTTGTTCTCTACCGACTCTGTTACAACTTAAAATGTTAGTTTTTCTTAGAGACTGGTCTAGTTATTGGATTCAATTCATATGTATAAGTTTCTTTTATGTTTTTAATATATGTATGAAAGGTAAATTCAGTTCAGTCATGTATTTTGAAACAGAGGTAGTCATTCTGATAGTTTTGAAGTCAAATGAACAGTGTTTGAAAGTTATGATTGTATTTTTCTACTTTCCTATGTGTTTTCTAACATTCGAAGATGAATGTTTCCAAGGGGAAGATATTGTAATGACCTGAAAACTCAAGGACTAGATCCAGAACTTAAATAGGAAAATCTGGAAACCGGCAGAAATTATCATAGAACGACTCACCTAACGGGTCGTTGAGAGACCTAACGACTCATTAGGTCAGTCGTGGGAAGGAGGAATGAGATAGGATAAGGGAGAGGAAGTGTACCCAACAGAAGACCTCACAAGTCATGGCCAGTCACCACGACCCGTTAGGTCATTCATGAGCAGGCTGGGTCAGGAATTAAAATAATTGGCCAGTGTACTAGACGGATGGTGACCACGAGTCGTGGTCACCAGTAATGACTCGTTAAGTTCCCCGTTACCAGCCCTAGTCAATTGTTAGGCATTGAACCTAACGAGTGTCACCACGAGTCGTGGTCACTGACCACGACCCGTTAGGTCACCCGTTAGGGTCACCTGACAGTTTTTCCCTGCGACTTTCTAAGGGCTATTTAGTAACTTACTATTCTCCTAAGCTTTAAACTGCGTCGTTTTGGACGTAATTTCAGATTTATTAGAGGATTTGAATGGTTCCTCCCATCATTTCCACGTTTATTCTCAGAAAGATTATTGAAGAGTCCCTCAAGAAACTCTCAAAAAAGCTTAGGGTTGTGCTCCATTGCAGCAGTCCAAGTTTTCTCCTTAGGGGAATTTCTTAGCCAAGTATGTGGGAATTCAGCAAGGTGATTGTTCTTCCCTTGCATCCCCCATAACCCTCTAATCGTTTCTCTATCAGTTTTAGCCCTGAGTTTTTGAATACGAAGAAATAACATGTTGTTTTTCATTAATTTCAATAGAATGATAGCCATGCTTATTATTGATATAATTTCCATCAATTCTTACCTAAATTATTGATGTTCTTACAAAAGTGGATTTACGCCCTAGATTTTTGAGTGGAGATTATTGGCGTATTAAATTCAGTCTAGTCTGTGAAGTGTGATTTGGGCTGATTTTCTAGTATTTCTTATTGTCTAGATGTTGAGTAAATACTCCATTAGAAATAATGAATTTAGCCTTAACACGAATAAGAAAGTTAGAGCATTGCTTGTCGGATGTGACTTCTTTAATTCTTGAAATATTTGCCATATTATGAAATTCCCGTGTTGTTGGAATGAGTTGAGTTCTCTATTAGCTGCTTAGTAGTCAGTTCCATTAGAGCGTAGAACTTCTTCAGAACTATACAGAATTTATCAATTGATCAGTTTGACTACAGTCTTTTCTTGAGGTGTCAGTGGTGCCTCCCAGTTATCAGAATCAGACTCAGAATCTAGTTTATTGGTCCATTAGGCGACCTTGACATTTTATATATAACTCTGACTAGCCTCAGGACCACAGTTCAGTTTATAGTTTGTTCTCAGACGGTAACAACGCTTCCAGATAAGCAGCTTTGACCAGTCTAGAACCCAGTTTCAGAATCTGGTCTGACAAGACTCTCAGGTTGCTTTCAGTTATATGTCCCCGACTAGTCTTGGAACCCAGTTTTGAGCTATCAACTTAGTAGTTCAGTATAGGTTTTCCAATGGAAGTAGGACTTAGCACCGAGCGGGCCGGGGTTCCAGTGCACCCAGGTTCTCAGAACTACGTTGCCAGCGTAGGTTACAGTATTACTTGGCCGGATTGGCCCCAGACTCTTGTGATCACCCAGTTCATGCCTTTATACCCTGGCAAGGTATATTGGGTCCTACTGATGGGATGTATACATCGGACTCCATGTCTAGCTCACATGGTTATATGTCGGTTATAGACTCTCCCACTAGTCAGTCTAGTCCAATTTCAGAATAAGCAGCTCAGTTCTGTTCCAGCTCTATTAGTTTAGTTCAGTTCAGTCCAGTATATCAGACTTAGTACTTTTAGACTTAGTACATGCCTTGACCATCAGATAGGGTCATTTTGACCACCTCAGTTTACTTCAATAGTTCAGTTCAGTTTACTCATTGGTCATTGTATGTCATATCAGTTCAGGCATTATATTTTGTTATATTTTCTCCCACTTACTCAGTACATTCAAAGCACTGACGCATACTTTTATGTTGTATCATTTCATGATACAATTGTAGGTTCTCAGACCCAGCACCGTTAGTCGTCGCGATTTAGATCCTCCTCCTCAGCAGTTGAAGTGTGAGTCCTCATCAGTCGAGGGCCTTAATTCATTTCTTTCAGTTAGTTCATTATTTTTAGCTAAACTTAGAGTTAGTTGGGGGCCTATCCCAGCAACTCATCAGTTAGAGGGCTTTTAGACACAAAACTAATTTCAGACTTCAGATTCTCTTAAACTTTATGATTTCAGTTTTATTTTCATAAATGCTTTTATGCTATTATTTCGGAGCTTCCTTTATATTTATTTAACTCAGAATACCAGTGCATGATAGACTAGGGATTGACTTGGGGTCACTTGTGACTTCAAGTACCGTGTTCAGATTAGGGTGTAGACTCAGGGCGTGACAGGTATCCACAAGCCACAAGGCACCTCGGGCTTGATCTCTAGCCGGAACAACTCTCGTGCATCGGATATCCACAATACATATGGCATCAAACACAACACATACACAATCACAACATTCACAATCATCAACAACAATAATACATGCTCAAAAATCCCATAACCGGCTCTCGAACCCCACCAACTGATTATCACAACATAGTACTATTCTTTCACGTCTAGTCGTCCAACGACAAGCCACTAATCGAGATAAGGATTACCATCCTAACCCGTATATCCCCAAGATTTACAAGCAACCCATAATCCACTCTACTCACCACTAACAATAAGGGAAACGACTAAGCCAACCCAAGCGTTACCACGGCCGCCAACGTGCCATCAACATGGCTGACACGACCACCGACTCTAATATAACAAAAGATCGTCACAACCATTGATATTAACTACTATAAAAATTCATTCACTTGTCAATATTATAACCTAATATTATTTACACAAGCAGCCCATAAATTTCTACAAGAACCACAAGCCTCACACACGGTCTCTCGACACGAGCCTAATAATTTGCCATGAGTACGATTCTCCGCACTCAAGCCATAGACACCAACCAAAACAGCAACATATACACACCTTTATCATCATATAAACAACAACATAGTCAAATAATAATATAACACAAAGATTCACAAAACAGCCAACACACACGTCAATACCGACGACAACGACTATGGAATTCATGCCGACAAAGAAAATGACAAGCCTAACATACCTTAGAATATAATAAATGCAAGACAACTAAACTTTCACTCCTTAATATCACCAAAATATTTCCTAAGATCAGTTAAACAACCAGCAACAAACTGCTATAAGAAACCAACAAGAGAAATGATACGAAACAATGTTTACCGGCTAGTTCTTAAGAATTCGACGGTGAGAAGACTAAAGTGACAACCTACCATCAATAAAAACTTCAAAACCAACCTTAGAACACTAAGATTAATTATGGACGAAATCTTACCAAGTAAATTCACAAAACAACCACAAGAAACTTGAAAACCACACCGCTACATTAGTTCTACGGTGAATTCTAGACTTCTCGATACCAAACTTACTTGGGTTGAGCTTCCTAGCCTCCAAACCCTTAGGAAACCATGGAGAAGCCTTGTTTTTTGGCCTTCCTTCGTGAAAGGTTCTGAAAAATAAGAAAATAAAGCAAACAACCGACTAAGGGGCTTTTTATAGTCCTCCACCGTCTTAGACCTTTGTGACGTACCTGCTTGCGCGGTCTCACAAAAATATGAATATCTCTCTACTCCGAAGTCAAATTGACGAACGGTTTAAGAGGATGGAAATTAGACTCATGTATGTTTAATTTTATAGGTTTCACACCCCCTAACTCCTTATAAGATTGGGAGTAAAACCTCAAGACATTTGACCTAAATTTCATAGAATCTCAAGAAGGAAATTTTGCGAGAACTTTTGCCAAATTTGATTCTACAAATTGGTCGACGTCCAATCTTAAATACGATTATAGAGTGAATCAAATATCTCATAACACTTAGTACTTAGCCTATTAGGTGCACTTAGTCCTACCTCGAAAGTACAAATTTATTGCTTAAATTATCCGGGGTGTTACATGTATGATCTCAAAATTTATCAAATGAAGTGAAAACAACCTTGTTAAATGGAGATTTGGAGAAAGAAGTCTACATAGAACAATCCAAAAAAATTATAGTTTTTAAAAAAATAAAAAAAGGTTTTTCGACTTGTTATCTCTCTTTACAGACTAAAACAAATATCCAAATATTGGCATGCGAAATTCGACAATACAAATTATCAAACGATTTCAAGATTAATGAGTGTGACTAATGTATGTACATTAAGAATACTCCAAATAAAATAGTCATTGTTAGTCGGATGAAATTTTGATAATGAGTAATGATATTTCTATCATAAATGATATTAAGTGTATATTTTCTTTATTAACTTTGGTATGAAAGACTTAGAAGTTGCCGATCTAATTTTGGGAGTTAAGATCCATAAGAATTCTCATGATCTTGTATTTTCTCAATCTTATTATATCCAAATGGTACTTGAAAAGTTCAAGTATTTAAATTTCAAAGTTGCACAAACATCAATTGATATGAACATTGCTCTTTCTAAGAATTAAATGTGAAAGTAAGTCTCAATTGAACTATGCTAGAATGTTACGAAGTATGATGTACATCAGGAATTGCATAGACTAGATATAGCTTGTCTACAAATAGATTGAGTCAATACACAAGTAATTTCAATCAAAATTATTGAGTTTTGAGATATTTGAAACATATTCAAAACATTATTTTGCACTACAATAAGTATCCTACAATCATTGAAGGATATTGTGGTACAAATTAGATAATTGGTTTGGCTAATTCAAATCCAAAAGCGGTTATATATATTCACAATTGGTGGGGGAGAGCTGTCTTAAAAATTATCCAAACAAACTTGCATTTTCCTCTTTATAATAGAAACTGAATTCATAGTCTTAGATAAAGTTCGTAAAGGAGCTAAATGAATCCAAAATTTCTTGGGAGAGATTCTATTTTGGCCCAAATAGTTGGCTCCTATATGCATATATTGTAATAGCCAAGTGACAATAGGAAAGATTGAGAGCGTTATGTATAGAGAAAAATCTTTTCACATACGACGAAGACATAATACTGTTAGAAAACTTCTATCTAGTGAAATTATCAAAATTGACTATGTAAAGCCAAGTGATAATGTATCTGATCCACTTATAAAAGGCCTAACTAGAGAGGTAGTTCAGAGATCATCGAGGGGAATGAGACTACGCCCGATGATAAGTCATTATTCCAATAACTCTACCTAGAAGACTAGATATCCCAAAATCTAATTTTAAGGAGATCAAACAAAATCATTGATTATGGTTCAACATTATTAAAAGTAAATTTATAGTGTATTCTAATAGTGAGACAATGCTTAGTAACAAGGATAAGATGTTATAAATTTTTAGTGGTTTCTAAATTTGATACGGGGTATACAGATAGTATATCTACAGGCCACGTTTAGAAATCACCTATGTAAGTGTGAAATGTAATCCACTTCAAGAAAAATATTATAAGGTCAATTCTCTACGCATTTATTAAATCAGGTGGTGTTCATGACTGAAACATACACAACAATGAGAATTAAAGACGGTTAAAGATTAATTGTGTGATGTATGTTGTCTAGGTGTATATTAAAGCTCGACAGTTTAAAGATATCAAATCTACAGATTTGACCGAGTGTATCTGATATACGTTCACTATGAAAAGTTCAAAGAAAAACCTACTTATCCAGATGCGATTAATCCTTAATCACGAATCACACAATTTTTCATGCATGTTTGTATCATATAGCCATTTTTCATTCATGTGGCGATTATTAAATTTTAAAGAAGTGTGAATAAAAAATGAATAGGGTGTTCTTCTGAAAAGATACCAAGAGAAAGAATGTAATTTGAATACCATCTTTTCGCATTGAATAGGTTGTGATTTTTTCAGTAAGTAATAATAGCACTTGTTACTATCCCTATTCGCTATAAATACCAGTCCACTTTCTCAATTTTTTACTTATAAAAATTCTAAAATACTCTCCTTTCTGTAATACTTTGTGAACTTGCAGCATAAGTTCTAATGTGATTTGACTATTTTTTGAATTTGTTGTTCACTAGGGTTTTATATTACCACTACACTAGTGTGGTTTATTTATTTTATTCCAAAAAAAAAATCTTATACCTCAAATATTATTAGAGAATTAAGGATACACTGAAAATTCAATGGCCTCAAACTAATTCTATCTTTTCTACACTTGAAATTCAATGGACTCAAATTAATTCTATCTTTTCTCCATCTCTGATTTTACTTTTATTAAAAAATTTCAATATTATATTTTTGAATAGAGTAAGAATAACAATACCTAGAGAGTTAAAATTATTTATATGACTCTTAAACTTTGCTTTTAAAATCACATATGACAGTATATTACTTGATGTAGTGATGGATCAACATGACTAAAATAGCGCTACAATAACATAATATCTTTATTATAACATGTTTGCTGAAGTGCACCAAACCGAGTTACCCAAACAACTTAAATCTACAGTAACCAAAATAAATATTTCTCATAATAATCTAATCTAAGTTAGTTATTTAGTTAGTGTACCTCGTATTCCTATATTGTAGCTTCATTTCCATTATCAATATTTAAAAATAAAAAAAATGAAAATAAGTTGACCCATGAGCAATTAATGATGCACACGTGATATTATGACTTGGTTTAAGCAAATCTAGATTCGATATTTTTCACACTTTGACTCATTGGTTGGTTAACAATCGAAGCAAGTCTCTAAATTAAGCTAATTTAATTATAATTAAAATTAAGTTTTTAGGCTGATGATTCTATTTCTCGTTCCTTGAAAATTGGCAAGCTGCACTTGTTTAACAATCTCAACAGAGATAGAATAAATTAGTCTATATCGAATTTGGTTCATGATCCGATGCATCGTAAAGTGTATAAATAAGTAATTAGCATTTATGATAATGACCAAAACAAATTTCTTCTATAGCTAGCCGCATATAATATATAGTTGCACAACGCGAATATTGTTTCAGATGAAATTTCCTTTGCTCAATGTATATATACATCATCAATTTTTTTAATGTATATTAAAATATATATAGCTTTAGCCAATGTCACATCCCAAACTGGAGCGGAATGTGATTGACATTTCTGTCGAGTGGATTCTGTTATCACTGTTTGATGAATATTAACTAACTTAGCATTAACACTAATGCTATTTAATTCTCTAATTAATATAGTTTGAAAACTAAATTACGAACATGACGTAAAAACGTCTTAAACTAATTAACCTACTATCAAGTCACGAGCCTCTAAGGACTGAAGTCTAAATAAAAACTTTCAGGGTATTTCCTAAAAATAACATAACATCTAAAAATAAAAAAAAGTCTAGGAAGAGTCTGCTATCATTGGGATGAATCATCAGAACTTGTCACATAATCTAGGAATGTCCGCTTCTAGTCATGCGCTTCGTTACCTGTACACTCAATACCTGCTACTCGACGTGGCAGACTTAACTCGGCTAAGTACCTCTGAAAGATACCAAATAAATTTCATCGACAACCCCCTAAGCGTAGGACAAGATTAGTCTAAGCTATATTTACATATATAATTAAAGTCAAGAAGTAAAACAAGCAATTCACATAACAAATACTGTCAATATGAAAGTGTGCAACAAAAATCTGAAAATTTAGTTTGGAACGGATAATTGAAACTAAATCTGAAAACTAAGTTTGAAATTGATAACTGAAAACGAATTTGAATATTAAGTTATTTTTAAATGTTATATCCCGAATGCCCAAAAATCAAATTCGGGAATTGAAACGAAGAAAATAGAATTTTCTATACGAGGTCACAGAACGAGTCGTCCTGTGACCCATCAGGATGACCATGAGTCGTTAAGTAACTCGTGGTGAGGAGTATGACTTGAGTTGGAATTTCTAGTTTTGGGTCACCACGGACATGACCACAAGTCGTGGTTAGGGATGAAGAAAATATAGGAGGATTTGGGCAGTTCACCTAATGGGTGAGTTACCACGACTCGTTGGGTGCACCACGAGTCGTGGTGTGCCCCCAATGAGTTTTGCCAGTGAAGACAACAAGAGGCGACCACAACAAGGACGAACCATTAGGTCCCTCGTGAGGACCCTTTGAGGAAACATGGCCAGTGTACTTAATGACAGGAGATCACGAGTCGTGCCCAGTGGTAACGACTCGTCCAGTCCCTCATTGGGACTGGCAGTCAGTTTTTCTCTACGAATTTATTAAGAGATTTTCCCTAATTTCTATGATCCTAAGGTCTAAACTATATTGTTTTAAGCTATGAATAATGAGTTTTAAGAGGGGTACGTTCATTCTAAGCTATTCCTATTCATGCATGCAAGTGTAGAAGTCTAGAGAGGTGATCAAGCTAAATTTCTTCCAAGTTCTTCTCAATTCTTCCTTGGGCAATCAGAGAAGTGGTAGAATCAGATTCTCTTAGGTATGTAGGGAAATGAATGGGTGAATTTGTTCACATCCATTCTCAATCTCTTTCTAATTCATGAAATTATATTGATAGCTCTATGGGATTTAATCCTAATTCTTATAAAATAATTATGATCTATCTATGGGTTAATTCCTCTCATATATAAACTCATAATTTATGAATCATGGATAAATTTTATGACTATTTCGAATTATAAATTTATGGATTTAAATTTCTATAAAACTATGTCCAATTACGTATGTTTCATGATAAAACAAGTTATGATTCCACTCTGATTTTGATGTTCATTAACCCATTATGATTTTTGACTTATGATATAATTTCTCTCAAATACTTATCATGAATTTATAAATATCAAGTATATACATGTTTTACAAGTATGCATGAACTTTATGATTATGAATTTATGATTATGACCGACTCACAGGCCTTACTTTCTTGGCTAGTTCACGTATTTCAAGCATGCTTATGATTATCATGATTTTAAACTATACTATGAATCTCATATATATTATCCTATGAGCACTATATATATTTTAGGAGTAGTATTTAACACCAAGTAGACTCAGGGTCCAAGCATACCCCGAGTCTCAGAATTACGCGCCAATGTAGCCACGATGGGACCTTCATGTTACTGTCCCCTTTGCCCAAATAGGCCCTTTGTTTTGATATCACACCTCCTTCATGGTTCTACCCTTGGCAAGGTAGGAACGCCCTCCCGACTAGGGGTTTACAGGTCGGGCTCCATGTGTGCTCATATGGGGTATGTCTGTTATAAGAATCTCACACTGTTCTCCATGACTTATGTATGATTATGATTATATACTTTGGCTCAAGTCATCTTTAATAAAGATTTTCTCTTATGATTATGATTATGATTATGATTATGAATGATTTACGAATGTTTTGAAAACCTTGAGCCTTACGTTTACATTATGATATTTATGTTATGATCATATTGTCCTACTCTTATGAACTTTTATGTATTTATAACTGTCCATTTAATTTACCTTGCATACTCAGTACATTCCACGTACTGACCGCATACTCTATGTTGTATCATCTCATGATACAGGTCCGAGGGATCTTTCTCAACAGCATCCTTAGTCACTGCTTTCCCATTCAGACCTATCCAGCTAGCATCGATGAATCCTCATCTTCCGAGGACATTCGGTATTCGTGGTTGTTATGTCTTTCTTCAGTTTCATCCTTGTCGAGTTTGTTGGGGGTGTTGTCCCATTAACCCATTAGATATTTTAGAGGCTTTCAAACTGTACGTAGTAATCAGCTTGTCATGTATGATGTGAATTCCACTTCGATGTTATGTAATGTTTAGACTTCTGCTATATTTATTATGTTAATTCTTCTGCCTTTATTAATTGAGTTAGATGTATGTTCATATCTTGGTTCGACTTGGAGTCTCTCGGGACTCCTTTTTTCGTGTATTGATCCGAGCCTATGTTTGGATCGTGACAAACTTGGTATCAGAGAAATAGGCTTTGAATTGTTCTAGGGTGTCTGAAAGAAGCGTTAAGTAGAGTCTTTTTCATGGGTGTGAAGAGCACCACACTTATAACGGAGAGGCTACAGATGTTTAGGAAATGTTCACTTCTTTCATGACTCTATTTCGTGCCATGAGTTCGACTCTCTCCTTTCCTATAACTCGAGTTATACGCGTATACAGAAACATGCCTTCTCAGAACAACAACAGGAGTCAGCCAGCCCTACCAACTCTGATGGATCCCATGCAAGTTACGGATACAGAACTCAGAGCTGCCCTCAGAGTGTTGATACGGGCCATGATCACCCGGCCTAACCAACAGACTATCACATCAGTGAACACTACCGGAAAGGCGGCGACTACTAAGGTTCAAGACCTCACGAAGAGGAATCCGTCTAAGTTTGGTGATTCGAATATGGGTGGAGAGCGTAAGGGGGAAGAAAGGGCGGACAAAAGGCCCAGGACCGAAGACTGGGAGAGTTCTCAGCAAGCGTTGAGTAGTGGGAGTCGCTCTCAACCCCGTTAGAGGTCTCTAGATCAAGTTCGGGGATATAGGTCTCAGGAGAGGGAGATTACTTACCTAGTTTGCGGGCGTTGCGGGAAGAACCACTTAGGAAAGTGCATATACCCAACTTATATTCCTTAAATGATTCATGCTCACGATTCCCTTACTCTAAACCCTATGGATGTTCCCCATGATGGAGATGATGGTTAAAATAGATACATTCAAGGTAACTCCCTATCCTTTCCTTGGGTGTCGGGTATGTAGAAGTTCAGGAAGTGCAGTTATTAGCCGATCCGGGGAGTGCAACAACCCACATGGTCGTTTTTCATTATTGATCCATTTCCCTGGGTTGAACCTTTCCATATCTTCATTTTGTTATTCACGACTTGCGGAGGTGGATGACACTGTTTTTGAGATGATCTAATGAAGATTGGGTGAGATTTTCAATTTTGGCAGGTTCGAAGTTTGAGAAGTTTGACCAGAGTTAACATTTTAGGTTAACGAGCTCGAATTTGATTCTGAAAGCTCTGTTGATTCCGGATGGTGAATTATGACTTAGTTGGGTAGTTTGCATGGATCCCAAAGTGATTCGGTGGCAATTTGAACCTTTGGTTGAAATTATGAGCTTTAGGAGGCTAAGTTTGACCGCGGTCAACTTCCGATCAAAACAACTTTATATTGGTAATTTGATGGTTCCAACTGGTCCAGAATAGATTTTATGATTGAATTGCATATTTGGGTTATGACTGGGGGAATCCAAATGAGTTTCGGGTGGATTTGAACATTTTGTGTGTTTAGCATGATTTTAAGCATAAGATGTGACGACTTAGAATTTTATTTTTAGTAAATTCTTAGCATGAATTGTAGGAGTTCGTCTTGTTGACTCGACGGGTGGTGGTGTCATCATTCAAAATGGATCAGAATCATCCTTGGTGATTGATGTAAAAGCTAGACAAGACGAGGACCCTATTTTGGTAAAGTTAAAGGAAGTTGTTCAGAATCAGAAGGTAGAGGTCTTCTCCAAAGGGGGAGATGGTGTGCTTCGATATCAGGGTCACTTGTGTGTTCCGAATGTTGATGATTTGAGAGATTGGATGTTGCACAAGGCTCATGGTTCCAGATATTCAAAACATGTAGGTGCCACCATGATGTACTGTGATCTACGGGTAGTCTATTGGTGAAATGGCATGAAGAAGGACATTGTAGAATTTATAGTTAAGTATCCAAATTGTCAGCAAGTGAAGGTTGAGCATTAGAGACCGGGAGGTGTACTTCAGGACCTCAGTATACCTACTTAGAAGTGGGAGGAAATCAATATGGACTTCATCATAGGGTTGCCTCGCACTTGTCGACAGTATGACTCCATTCGGGTGGTCGTGGATAGGTTGACCAAAGCCGCTCATTTTCTACCGGTCAAAACTATGGATTCAGCGGAAGATTTTGCCAAACTGTACATTTGAAAGCTAGTTCGGTTGCATGGAGTTCCCTTTTCCATCATATTAGACAGAGGTATTTAGTTCACCTTTCAGTTTTGGAGATCGTTTCAAAAGGGACTTGGTACTTAGGTCAAGCTCAATACAACATTTCACCCACAAACGGATGGTCAAGTGGAGCAGACAATTCAGACTCTCGAGGACATGTTGAGAACATGTGTGATTGACTTCAAGGGTAGTTGGGATGATCATTTGCCTCTCATTGAGTTCGCGTACAATAACAGCTATCATTCCAGCATTCAGATGGTTCTGTTTTAGGCTCTCTATGGGCGGAGATTTAGATCGCCTATTGGTTGGTTTGAAGTCGGTGAAGCTGCGATGATAGGACCAAATTCAGTCCATAAGGCCATGGAGAAAGTTCAGCTCATACAGGACAGGTTGAAAACAGCTCAAAGTCGCCAAAAGTCCTATGTGGATGTGAGAAAGAGAGAGCTTGAGTTCGAAGTTGATGATTGACTGTTTCTAAAGGTGCCTCCCATAAAGGGAGTGATGAGGTTCGGAAAAAAAGGAAAAGTCAGTCCCCGCTATGTTGGCTTGTACCGAATTGTGAAATGGGTTGGCAAAGTAGCATATGAATTGGAGTTGCCCTCGGAATTAGCTTCAGTCCATCCAGTTTTCCATGTATCGCTCTTAAGGAAGTGTTTGGATGATCCAACTCTAATTTTTTCAGTGGACAGTGTCGGTGTGAAAGGCAGCCTTAGTTATGAAGAGGTTCCAGTGGAGATATTGGATCGGTAGGTTTGCAAGCTAAGGAACAAAGAAGTAGCTTCAGTTAAGGTTTTATGGAGGAATCAACATGTTGAGGGAGCTACGTGGGAAGCCGAGAAAGATATGATAGCTAAATACTCACATCTATTCCCTACCGGCTTAGTTTCAGCTTAAGGTATCAGTTTCCTCTTTGATATTCTAATCAGTTTCATGTTCAGCTCATGTACCTCATTTCTTTCATGTTAAAGTACGTATGTATGATTCATGAATTCAGTTCAGTCATGTAGTTTAAATCTGAGTTAGTCATTCCGTCAGTTTTCAACTTATATGATTAGTATTTAAGTATGATGATTGCATTTCTCTGCTTTTTTGTATGATTTTCAACATTCAAGGACGAATGTTTTTAGGGGAGGGGGGGATATTGTTATACCCCGAAAGCCCAAAGATCACATCTGGGAGTTGAAATGGAGAAAATAGGATTTTCAGCACCAAATCACAGAACGACTCGTCCTGTGACCCGTCAGGATGACCACGAGTCGTTAAGTGAATCGTGGTGAGGAGTATGACTTGAGTTGGAATTTCTGATTTTCAGTCACCACGGACATGACCATGAGTCGTGGTCAGCCCCACGACTCGTTGAGTTAGTCGTGGTCAGGGATGAAGTGAAGGTAGGAGGATTTGGGCAGTGTACCTAATGGGTGGGTTACCACGACTCGTTGGGTGCATCACGAGTTGTGGTGTGCCCCATGGTGAGCCCCCGGTGAATTTTAGCAGTGAAGGCAGCGAGAGGTGACCACGAGTCGTGGTCACCAAGGACGAACCGTTAGGTCCTTCATGAGGACCCTTTGAGGAAACATGGCCAGTGTACTTAACGACAGGAGATCATGACTCATGCCCAGTGGTAACGACTCGTCTAGTCCCTCGTTCGGACTGGCAGTCAGTTTTTCTCTGCAAATTTATTAAGGGATTTTTCTTAATTCCTATGATCCTAAGGCCTAACTACGTTGTTTTAAGCTATGAATAATGAGTTTTAAGAGGGGTAAGTTCATTCTAAGTTATTCCTATTCATGCATGTAAGTGTAGAAGTCTAGAGAGGTGATCAAGCTAAATTTCTTCCAAGTTCTTCTCAATTCTTCCTTGGGCAATTAGAGAAGTGGTAGAATCAAAATCTCTTAGGTATATAGGGTTATGAATGGATGAATTTGTTCACACCCATACCCAATCTCTCTCTAATTCATGAAATTCTATTGATAGATCTATGGGGTTTTATCTCAATTCTTATGAAATTCTTATGATCTATCTATGGGTTAATTCCTCTCATAAATAAACTCATAATTTAAGAATAAGGGTAGATTTTATGACTATTTTGAATTATAAATTTATGAATTTAAATTTCTATAAAACTATGTCCAATTACGTATGTTTCATGATAAAACAAGTTATGATTCCACTCAGATTTTGATGTTCATTAACCCATTATGATTTATGACTTATGATATGATTTCTCTCAAATACTTATCATCAATTTATGAATATCAAGTACATACATGTTTTACAAGTATGCATGAACTTCATGATTTATGAATTTATGATTATGGCCGATTCACGGGCCTTACTTTCATGGCTAGTTCACGTATTTCAAGCATGCTTATGATTATCATGATTTTAAATTAGCCTATGAATCTCATGTATATTATTCTGTGAGCTCTATATATATTTTAGGAGTAGTATTTAACACCGAGTAGACCCGGGGTCCAAGCATACCCCAAGTCTCAGAACTACGCGCCAATGTAGCCACGATGGGACCTTCATGTTACTGTCCCCTTTGCCCAAATTGGCCATTTGTTGTGATATCACACCTCCTTCATGGTTTTACCCTTGGCAAAGTAGGAACGCCCTCCCGACTAGGGGTTTACAGGTAGGGCTCCATGTATGCTCATATGGGGTATGTCTTTTATAAGAATCTCCCATTGTTCTTCATGATTTATGTATGATTATGATTATATACTTTGGCTCAAGTCATCTTTAATAAAGCTTTTCTCTTATGATTATGATTATGATTATGAATGATTTACGGATGTTTTGAAAACCTTGAGCCTTACGTTTACATTATGATATTTATGTTATGATCATGTTGTCCTACTCTTATGAACTTTTATGTATTTATAACTGTCCATTTTCTTTATCTTGCACACTCGGTACATTTCACGTACTGATCGTATACTCTATGCTGTATCATCTCATGATACAGGTCCAAGGGACCTTTCTCAGCAGCATCCTTAGTCACTGCTTTCCCATTCAGACCAATCCAGCTAGCATCGGCGAGTCCTCATCTTCCAAGGACATTCAGTATTCATGGTTGTTATTTTTCTTCAATTTCAGCCTTGTTGGGTTAGTTGGGGGTGTTTTCCCTAATGAGCCCGCAAGTGTACGGGTTGTACAAGTAATATAGTGGCCCTTTTTAAGAACCGGAATGTCGAACCCATAGGGACTGGACTACAGGGTAAAACCTTCTCAAGTGTTAAGTTCTTATAACTCTAATAATGAAGACAACGAGTGTAAAGAAAAGTTTTTATATTTTGAAACTATTTTTATACTAAAGTAGAATAAGTATACAAGTGAGTCTGAACAATGAATTTGAGCATCTTTGACTAAAACGAACAGTAACAAAGAAATTAAGTATCGACATACATGGTTTATCTTTCCTCAGGTTGCTAGTCGGAACTTATGCATATGGATTAAAACTCTCGTATTTAACCCAACTTAAGAATCATGAACCTTCCACCTACATTTACGTGATAAGAATAAATTCATATTCTAGCCATACAAAGCTAGGTTCCCATTGACTAATACGACTTTCAGGTATATTTCTATCCTGAAGGTAAATCAATTCCCAATTTTCCCAAATCAAGAAAAGATCATATCCTATTATTCACAACTTTTCGGTTTCGTGCCCTCTCGGGTGAAACCCGGACTTTTGGATTTACATTAACATTGGCCGGATATTAATGCGCGATGGAAACGGAATTAAATAGAATAACCATAGAAGAAAGATTAAACAACCGGATATTCAACAATTGCATTTCAATCTGATAGTTCATAACCTCGGCAAGAAAGGGAATTAGCCACTTTCGTTTGTGGATTGAACATCGTTAAATGAATGTAAATCGTACAAGCTTGATTGAAAGAAAGAGAAAGAAAGGGATAGAGAAAACCTAAGAATTTTAGATCCTCTGTGTACTTTTGTAACCCGCGTTAAGCATAACAACGCCAGTCGAATAATTAAAAATGAGCTTATAAGTGTTACATTTATCTAGGGATAATTTTGGAATAACAAGCAACGCGTGTCACGGGTGCATGGGCAGACCTTACTCCAGTGACACGGTGCAAGCGGAGGCTTTACCGGATGTTGGCGCGGGTAATTGCTCCCAACGTGGCACGGCGTACAGCGGGCAGCCTTGCCGTGCCACGGTGCAAACAACGCGGACATTCCTTCAGAATGTCAGATTAAAGGAAATTAATTCCAACGTGCCACGGCTTGATCAGGACCACTCTTTGGAATTTCTTGAATTTGTATCTCCCGGACGAGAATGCATCGCATGATGGCAGCGTGTCAAGGCTCCCGTAGCGGAGCCATATTAGCCTTCTCCACACCTAGCTTCCTTGCTCGTTCAGTCCATCTCGATTTCTCCCAACATGCATCTTAACTCCGCCAAAGTATGTTTTCCTGCAAAACAACGCTAATCATGTTGGTTAGTATAAATTCACACTTCCCACAATTTACATGCGAATGTACGTTGTTGGATAAACAAAGTAGCGATGCATTTGTTATCAATTGGGCATATAAATATGCCCCTAATCACCTACCCCACACTTAAAATCTTGTTCGTCCTCGAACAATGCTCATCTACACCTCATAGAAATTGATATCCCATCATGGCTACTTTAGCTCGACAATGTCCAGAGCTACGGTTATGCGATTATTTTCGTAACAAATCATCAAAGAAAACATGCATAGTATCATCATTCTGATAGCCTTGTAAATCGAGACCTCCCCAGACTCGAATCGACTTCTCGATATTGGCAAACTCATGCAAATTATTGACCAAGATATCCAGAGCCACGAATTTCATTCTTTCGTCAAGCATGCGCCCTCGCATCACAAGAGAATTTCCCCCTGTAGATCCCACATGAACTCTAAATCATTTCATGCAGGGGCATGTACACACAATTTCACTCTCTCTCCCAAAGAATTCACATGCATTGTGTTATGACCCATAGGCTTGCCTCTGAGTGTATTACTCCACTAATATAAGGACGCGTGATGTAAGATCACGTAGGACTTAACGGGTTCTAATGTGAGCTATGGAACTAGTATATCTTTGGGCTAACCAATAATAGCAACTAGCATCATGAAAGCGACTTTTTCAATACATCCATCACATTACGAACATAATTTCTTCCTTCTCCTCCTTTTCTTGAAGTCTTTCTTTATTTTGTCACCCACTTAACAACACACCGGGCTAAACAAAAAGATAAGTTTTACAACTTTATTTCCTTTAAATCGCTACGTACACCTTTGACTCTTTTTCTTTCTTTTCATCAGCTTTTCTTTTCTCCTCTCTTTCTTTTCTTTTCATCATTTCACTCCTTTACACTATGGGAAAATTAAATATTTCTTGAGCGCTTAAGAGCTTTGGATTTGGTTTACGGACAATTAAAGAAGGGGTTAAACTTGGTTTATGCCCTTTTCGACAAAGAAAAAAATAAAGTAAATTTCGATGGGCTAACTAGGATTTAATCTTGAGTGGATATGAAAAGGAAAGCAGAAAAACTTTTGGTTAAACAAGAAACGCCTACATCCTTTCCTTTACTACACTTCCTTCATTTCGTTTCGTACACACAACGAGGCAAGTTAGACAATTCACAATGGTATGGAATAACCAAGCCTCTTATACACTCGATGTACATGCTTTCGACTCAAGACATCTTCACGGACTCTTTAATCGGCTAATTACAAAAATTCAAAAATTCAAGCTCTCGATCCACCAGCTAGAGATCGAGATTCTACGGCCTAAGTGTCTCATATGCAAATTTGCATGTTTCTACGAATCATCTTTGCGGTATAAATGATTATATACAACCACGCAACCAGATTTCGTAGCCATAGAGTAACAACATGCATGGGATCTGACAGCTTATTTGAAAATTTAAAATAGCTTCTGTCATTGCGTTTCCCTTAAGACGGTGCGTCATCCATCCCATCATAGGGAGCAGGTCACTATTTACGACTTCGGTTCAATGGGACTCTTCTCGCCAAAAGAGCTAGAAAACAAACTCAGAAACCCCAGTAAAAATAGTTATGAAAATTTTAAAAATATCGATAATTTCGACAAAACTATTTACACGATGGCTAACGGCATTCACGGCACACACGGCTTCACATGAAATATTTACAATGCGAACATACACATAGAAATAAGGTCCGCGATGATTTCCAAACCTGGCCCGACGGAGACATGCGATTATATATAAAAAAAGACGATCGGCACCCTTTTAACTCTGCAGCGCCCCCTGCCCAACCCAAATCGAACACGCGTCCACAGGTGTTCATGCAATCACAAACGGAAGGTGGGTGGGCAGAGCTCCCTGATCATCAAAGTACTCCACTTCTTCGTCGGGTGCTGCTTGGCCTGGGTCCCCGTATGCCGAGATCTCCCCGTCGTCCTCCTCAGGCTCGACATCGGAATCCACTGCGGCGTGTCTCTCGTCGAGTGGGGACGTCATCGTCACGGGCTCCGCGGCGGGCCCGCATGACATAGTGCCTGGCATTTTCGCCAAAAGGGTAATCTAAGTCAGTGCCCACTGACTCATCCTCTCTGGATTAATAGGTCTCCTTTATGCGTATTTAGACATCTGCGTCGAATATGCGGGCCATATGCTGATGCGTCAGAGCATGTCGGCTCGGGTAGTGTGAGCGGCGCGTGAGTGGTGTCGGGTGCCTTAGTCTTTGTGACATCTGGCACCGCCTCTCCACATCTGTGGGATGTAGTCTAGGGCCTCTTCCTCTACCTCCATTTTCCAGGAACGTGAGTCGGCAACGCCAAACTGTGCATGCCGCGGTAGCAGGGCTCTCTTCGCAGTGGATATGATCATAGCCCCTACATTAATCTCCGGCCCTTTCATCAAGGGGCATACACCCGAGGCATACACGATCCGGGTCACATCCCGAGTCATGTGCACCCACGGAATCAAACGGGCAAATAATTTTTAGCCGGATCTGGCTTCCACTGGTCTCATACGTGAATAGGGCGATGCGATGGTAGCCCTCTCGCTATACGCTCCGAGCGTGCGATCGGCCCGGGCTCCACACAATGTGCGTCGATATCGCATGGGTGGGTGATATTGATTTGCTTAGGAGTACGTGGGCATCGGTGTTACGTGCCACAATAGTATTGAGGTGGTGAGGCTCAGTGTGACAATCTGGCCCTAGTATCTTGATAGTGTGACTCCGGAGTGTCAGGTTCGATTGGCATAGAACTCTAGATTAAGTGCAGTTACACTCCTTGGGCTCGTCGAAAATGAAGCGCGGCAGGCGATTATCAATCCAGGTGTACCATGCGGGGGAACCTTGTGTCGATGGGTCCGCTGCGATATGCTTTCCTCCGAGGAAGTATTTGTTCTCCTTGTAGCCCGTATACCACTTCTTCCCTTTACCCTCAGTCACTTGCTCCCTGGTTCCATATTGGCGGCGGCGTGGGCAGCCCAGTCTTCTTTGGGGCTTCTTGCTCCCAGTCTCAGATTTCCTTGGCGCGATGTAGATGGCCTTACCGCTTCTACATCTGCTGCTTGCCGTTGTTTCACATGAAGAAAAGCGGACCCAGGATCCCCGATGTCGAGTCAAATTAACATTAGCTTCGACTAAGGTTGGGTTGGCTAGAGCCACCCCACTTAGTCTTCAACCTCAAATTCGGTATTACGGCAAGAACAACTTTATTTCTAATTTACAAAAACAGAAAAACTAAAACAGCTAAAGCGCGAAACAATATTGCATGTGCATTACGCTTAAATACGACGGTGTGCGCATAGCTGTACTACTCGGACTTCGCCGCATTAATTCCACAATATTACGAAGCGATCACAATTTCATAGAACGCTTTGCGATGAAGAGAAAAGAGAGAGAAAAAAAACAACTATGCAATTATGCAAACCTATGCTATCTACTATAGTTTCTTGTATACTACCATTCCACTCCCCGAAAATCCATCGATTTTTCTTTCGCATATTACACAGATAATGCAACCAACTCATTTCACCCAACATATACACAACCACAAGAATTCACAATTCACAAGTTTCCACAATTTCTTGTTCAATTCCAACCCTAAGGCTATTATTTTTCCATAAATTCGATCAAGCGCGTTTTTATCGATTTATGCATCAAGGATATTACGAACATAAATTAATAATACTTTAATGAATTCAAGTTCAATTTCTACCTAGGCTATGGTTTACTCATACCTCGTACTAAAATCGAAAGAAATTCGACCAAATTGAGATAGAAGTGATGAACGTACCTTTTAATTGAAGGCAGAAGAAACTTGGCGAAATTATATACCTCGGGCGGGTGACACGTTGAGGGGAGGATTTTGGGAGGTTTGTCGCGGTGAGTGCGAGAAAATGAGAAAAAATGAGGGGATTTGGGGTTAAAAGTGGGATTTTAGTGCAAGCGACGAGGGTGTGACACGGCGATTAACACGTCAACGTGTCACGGAGGTAACGCGGAGCATCACCTCCCGTGACAGGAACCACTCGGGCATTAGATTTGTAAGGTGATTTTTGCCTTTCAACGTGTCACGGAGAGTAACGCGGAGGCTATCCTCCGTGACACGGAGCCGCAATCGCGCGAGGCTCCTTTGTTTGCTACTTAAAATTTTTTTTTCTTCCTCATTTTTCTCCTTTGCACTCTTTTGCATTTTCCTCCGTCAAACTGTAACATATCTTACAACGAAATCCAGTTCAGAATTCCAAGGTTTGACGAACATAATATTTTTATCTTTCTATTTACACACATATACACACATATACACACATATATATTTATTTATTTTTATTTATTTTTTCTTTTCGTCTTTTTTTCTTTTATGTTTTTTCTTTTTCTATTAGTTTTACAAACAACGATCCACGGGTTGCCTCGTGCGGCGCCTAGTTTCTGCGTCGCGCTCAACGTCATTTACACTAATTCAGCCCCTAGGGTGACGTACTTTTTCTCACCATCCTCGCACACATCGAAGCTTACCTTTGTCGGGGTTTCCCATTAACTCTCGAGACTCCAGGAAACCACAGGCAACATGTTTGTTTGCTCAAGCAGCACGTTGATGGCGAGTTCTGGAAGTATGGTAGGGAGCTTGGTGGGCTTGTACACGACAGACACCTCCACCTTGTCATGTGCTCGCATAGTTGGCTGCCTCTGCGGCTACATTTGTGCGCTTTCCGTCGCCAAGAAAGGCGAGGTCCCAAAATCTGCAAATGGGACTTCGGCGTCGGCTCAAAATCGGCCATGACAAAATCTAGGGAAGATTTAGAGATGACTTGCCTTGCCCGTCCTCCACAATCTGTCCCCGGTCTTGCCCAGGAGCGTCAGCGGTAGAGATCTTTGTTGTAGGTCTAGGACCCCCTGCCCAAACCCGAATGCAGGAATTCGGCGTCAAGTTAATGCTCGCTCCCAAATCAAATAATTCGCGAGCTCGGATACCTTTAACTTGCGTTGTTATTTGAATTATGAAGCTCCCGGGGTCTTTGAGCTTAAAGTAGAGTGATCGGTTACGTATCGGAGTGCACTCCTGCGTAGAGCCACTTAGTGGCATATTCGGTAGCTTGCTTTTCTTGGCCCGATGTCCCTTTATGTACTTTGCATACTTAGGCACTCCTGCAATACATCTAATGAGGTAAGTTAATGTGTACTGTTTAAGCACCTCAGCCATGAACTTTTTGAGACACGCCTCCTCCTTGTCTTCTTTAATCGTTATTGAGGAACGGGGGTGGAGGTCTTTCCCAGGTTGGACATGTGTGCTTCCCTCTGCAATCATTTTGCTCCTCTCTCATGCAGCTACTCCCATTTGTTGAGGTGGTGCTTCTGGTTCCCTTATCGCTTGACCTACAAACCACTCCTGCATTAGTCCGCATTTACACCTTGGGGTTTGGGGTGCGTGTGGCTAGGGAAGTCCTCCTCACAGGCACAGTGTTGCCGGGCTCCGACCAAGCACCGCCCCAGCCCGATACTCCAGTAGCCTTGGTAGTGATTATTCTTGACCTCGGTACGCCCGATTTTATCGTCGACTTTGCAATTGAGCTGTTGCTTCTCCAATCGACTTGAACATCTCCTCATATTGGGTGATGGTGGTGGAGGGGCATTGTTGTTTTTACATGCGTGCTGATGATTTGTGGCCCTCAGGATTCCCTCTGCATACCACGACTCGAACTCTTGTCCACGATGGTTGTTGCTACCCGAAAGTCGGATGATTCCTCCGAGTTAGAGTTGTAAATTTGTTCCCATGCGAAATTGGTGATTGTTCCTTTGTGTGCAGAGCCAATTCCACCCAAGTGCAGTTTGCTCATCGACACTCGGTGAGTGTTCATTTGCTCTTACCTTCACCGTCTGTTGCGCATTCTTGGGGCTTGAGGCGGCTCAGCTCGTATTCTTAAGTGGGTGTTTAGTTGATTCTGCAGGCGTTATACGTGCGGCGATGTTTGTGAGCCCATCCTTCCGGGCTCAGTGCTTTCCTTGCTCCTCCCCTTGAAGAGTGCATGTTCCACTCACGGTTCTTGCGAAATACGATTAAGCAAAAATATAAAGCTCACCGTAAGTCTTTTAATGCTTGTCCCAGTGAATCCAAGATTTTTGTGTGGGGTTCAGAACCCTCTATAAGTGTGCACCCCGTACATCGGTAGATTGATGGTGATGAGGGCAGTCCCTTGATGATTTGAATCTCTCGAAGCAATCTTTAGATTCTCTCCTTCTCTTTGTTGAAACTTAGAATTTGACTTCTAAGTCTTCTGTTTTAGGAAGGAAAGAATCGGATCAAGAACTTAACAAAGATCATCCCACGTATGGTTATAGAGTTTGGTGGCTCGAAGCTTTCGGCCGCCTCTTGGCTCCCAAAGTGAAAATGGGAAGGTGTAAGCTGACATAATCTGTTGACACTCCGGCGGATGTAAGTGTCGGCTTATCTCCCAAAATTTTTGAAGATGTTATTGTGGATCCTCGTGAGGAGACTGTGGTACCACGACTTGTGTGCGCCCGGTGCACCATGTTAATTTAGCTCGAACCTCATACGCTGGGTTTGCGAATGCTGGATGTGACATTACTAGCATATGGGATTGCCCACATCCACGAGGCAGAGCTGTTGCCCGTTTTAAGCAGGCGCAATCTTGCCGCGCAAGTGGTGGATACAATGGTTGCTCCGTAATGGTTTGTCTGAGCAGTTTGCAATTTTCTTTGAGCTTAAGTTGGCGATGGAATTGTCTTTCTTGCTCTAAGGATGGGATCCACAAATCTTTGTCTCTTGCCGGTGTTGACGAATGCGTTTATCTCTGAAATCTGTTGGGACCAAGTTGTCAACGATAAAATACCAAAAAGCGAACTAACACTTTTAGAAAAATTAAAAATTTGCCGTTTCTGTCCCCGGCAACGAGCGCCAAAAACTTGATGGTAGCAAGTGTGCACGGGTTGTACAAGTAATATAGTGGCCCTTGTTAAGAATCGGAATGTCGAACCCGCGAGGGGCCCAGATCTCTGAGGGTAAAACCTTCTCCCAGTGTTAAGTTACTATAACTCTAATAATGAAGACAACGATTAGTAAAGAAAGTTTTTTATATTTTGGAAACTTTTTATACTAAAGTAGAGATATTTATACGAAATTGATGCAGTATGAATGTAAGCGTCTTTGAGGCTATGAACATGTAAAGAAATTAATTATCGGCAATACATGATTTATCTTTCTCAGGTTTGCTAATTAAGA
Source organism: Datura stramonium (assembly GCA_018107945.1). Lineage (NCBI taxonomy): Eukaryota > Viridiplantae > Streptophyta > Magnoliopsida > Solanales > Solanaceae > Datura > Datura stramonium. The sequence continues at coordinate 27,826 of JACEIK010005133.1, read as the reverse complement.
CTTATGCTATGGATTAAAACTCTCGTATTTAACCCAACTTAAGAATCATGAACCTTCCTTCACCATTTACGTGATAAGAATAAATTCATGTTCTAGCCGTACAAGCCAGGTTCCCAGAAACACGACTAATACGACTTTCGGGTATATTTCTATACCGAAGGTAAATCAATTCCCGATTTTCCCAAAACAAGAAAAGATCATATCTATTAATTCCATGACTTTCCGAGTTTGGTGCCTCTCGGGTGGCTTAGGACTTTTTAGTTCATTAACATTGGCCGAGATATTAGTACGGTAAGACGAGGTAAATAAACAACCATAGAAGAAAAGATGAAACAACCGGATAATCAACAATTCACGTTTCAATACAATAGTTCATAACCTCGGCAAGAAAGGGAATTAGCCACTCGTTTGTGGATTGAACATGCGTTAAATGAATGTAAATAAATGCGAATAATTGAAAGAAAGAAAGAAAGGGCAGAAGTTAACCTACAAATTTTCGTCCTCTCAACTGCTTGTAACCCGCGTTCTTGCTGTAAGTCGGAATAATTAAAAATGAACCTAAGTGTTCTATTTATACTAGGGATATTTTCAGGAATAACAAGCAACGTGTCACGGAGTGCGTCGCGGGTATTTGCCCTCGAGTGACACGGTCTGCTCTTGAGCTTTTGGATGTTGGCCGCCCAGTAATTGCTCCCAACGTGGCACGCGGCATGCAACGCGGGCATGCCAGCCGTGCCGGTACAACCAGCGGACCTTCCTTTGGAATGTCAAGGTGCAGGAAATTAATTCCAACGTGCCACGGCTTGATCATGAGACCCTGCGGAATTTCTTGAATTTGTATCTCGAGGACGATCATCCGCGATGGGCGTGTCACGGCTCCATCGCGAAACCCTTGAATTCCTTGCTTCTCCACACCTTCCTTGCTCGTTCCGAGTCCGTCTCGTTCTCTCAACATGCGTCTTAACTCCGTAAAAGTATGTTTTCTGCAAAACAACGCTAATCATGTTGGTTAGTATAAATTCACTCTTCCCTACAATTTACATGCGAATGTACACACATTGTTGGATAAACAAGGCGAAGTGATGCATTTGAGTGGCCTCGATTGGGCATATAAATATGCCCACACGATCAGTTATCAACCCATTAGATATATTAGAGGCTTTCGGGTTGCACGTAGTAATCATTTTTTCATGTGATGTGAATTCCCACTTATGATGTTTTAATGTTTAGACTTCCACTATATTTATTATGTTAATTCTTAGCCTTTATTGATTGAGTTAGATGTATGTTCATGCGGTAGATTGAGCTTGGTCTCGAGGACATCTAGATGTATCGTCAGGGCCTATGTTCGGATCATGACATTAAAGAAATAACATTTAAAAAGACTTATACATAGTGGCCCTATATATGTGAGCGTTTCGATACACATGCATGAGGAAGACTAAATTTGTGGTGGGACCTCTAATTTTGCTCAGTCAAGCTCAATCATATATGGGGCCATCCAAGTAACTCAATCAAGTTCAACCAATCCTCACATTAATAAGACTCCCGATTATGCTCACTCAAGCAACCCATATATAAAGCCATTGAATAGCTCAATTAAAGCTCAACCTATGCGTAATTGACGCTTTGATTTTGCTCATGCAGCCTCAGCCCATATATAAGGTCATCGAGTAGTGTCAAGATGTACATATATGGAGCCATCGAGTAGCTCAATCAGCTAAATCTATCTGAATGTGTTAGCACCTGCAAGTCTAGGATAACTCAACCCTAGCCACTGTAGCACTCACGCTCGAGGGTGCGGCTACTTCTCCATCTTTGAATGTGATCGCATCAATCTGACTTTGAACTGAAAGGCTGAGCAATACAAATAACTTCACATAAGTAAATAATTATAATACATGTTAGAAGTTACTCATTTTCTTTCATTTTGAGTGATTAGAAAACCTATGCTCACAACTCTATTCTTAATTTTATATAAACAAGTAACTGCAACATCTCATGAAATTAAATCACATCATAAAATCTAATTTATTTTTGCAATTCTGAACAATTAGCAAATACCCGCGCACAACTCTATTCTTAATTTTATATAAGAAGATAACTGCAACTTCTCATAAAATTATCATATTATCGAATTTAATCATTTTCTGTCGTTTTGAGTATTGAACGACACATGCATGCAACTTTATTCTATATGTATTTGTTCTGAAAGTATATCATAAAATAACAAACAATTTAGTATGCGCTTCCTAATCTAGGCATTAACTTAGGCAAAAAAATCTCAACTTACCTCGATATACTGAGAAGAACTTCTACCAATAAACCCGTATATTTAATCTCTTCAAATGTTTGTAATAAATGGTTAAAATTATTAATCAATTACAATTTTAAACTATTTTCAAAATTCTAATTTTACTTGACGATAAATGATTTCACACAGTATCTCTACCGTGAATTTCATCATTCTAATGATCCAAATACCGTCGTATGCTATAAGATTTCTAACTTTAATAGTAGATAGCAAGAAATTATTTTGAATGTTGTTCTAAAAACCCTTAAGTTTGGGTTTTGAAGAACTCTCACAGTCCTTGATGAAAACTTAGAACTTTAGATTAGATAGATGCTATTTTAATTTTTTAAAATTGAAGTTTTTAAGTTTTTAATTTTTGAATTAACGTGTAATTTTATGATTTTAAGTTAAAAAATAAAGATAATAACACAAAAATCACATTTAAGGGGGTATGAATTGGCACCCGATTGGCCCTCAGATTTTCGGCCCCCAACTCTTTTCTGCTGATATTGTATATAGTTGGGATCCCTTTGTCAGTCCCAACCATTGGACATGAATTTCCAATCGCGTGCTATGGTTAGTTCGGGGTATCGTGATTGCTATGCTAACTTTCAGTAAAAATGGTCATGGCTTCATGTAAAAAACGTCAGAATGACTAACAGTTTAAAGTGCCAAAAACTACACTCAAAAGAGCTTTCATTTGATGTATAACTAATAGCTCAATTTATCATAAGCTTGGAGATTTGATCATTTGAAGTTTGGACATATACGAATAAAGTCCTTTTCATCTCTTAAATGATTTCAATTTATTTCAAAACACTTCTCTCCTCTTCTAAACGTCCATACAACCTTCTAAACATAATATTTAGATATTATATATAGTCACCGCTTTCCAAACACCTGTGTGTCCAATTAATTAGAGCCTGAGTGAGAATATAATACTTAACGAAACTTTTCAAGACATTGCAGTTAAAATCTTGTATTTGTTTTAAAAATACGTTTAATATGTAATTAAAAAGAATTATCTAAAATAAAAAAATTGATATAGGACTTCTCTGTCAATTAAAATCAGAAATTGTACCGTTGATGAAATCACGTGGTGCACAAAAATTATCTGTACAAGGAAAAAATGTACAGCATGGTTTGTCAGTCCGGCCCAAAATCACCAAAATTTTGGGCTTTAAAGAAAGAAATTGGACCAAGTACTAAGGTATTTATGTATGACAATTAATAACGGGCACATTAAAAAGTCATGTCGCAGTGATGCAGAGTCATGAGGACCATGACTAGACTAGATAGGGAAGATTTTACTTTCATGTGCTGCCCGCAATTGGAATACAGACATAAACATCTTCAGAATATATATATATATATATATATATTCATACAACAAATACACATTGAAATTAATGTCTATACACTAGACATGTTTCTTCCCCTTAAGCAACCATATTTGACTTTGTAACAAGTCGCAAGTGAATCGATCTGAGAACTTTATGATGTGAAAAGTTGCCCTATTCATGCATTCATTCCTTCTTTTTTATTTGTTTTTTTAGAAATTGTTTATTTTGACTCGTTTTTATTAATATTACACACATTCCTCGCAATTTTGACGATATCGAGCTAAAACAATTTGTCTTGCTAAATAATTTAAAATTGCATAAAAATACATCAAGTTCAAACTTCGTGCTCTTACTTTATTTTACACAAATTATGCCAAATATAGTGAAACTATGAATTTTGGAAAAATGAGACAGACATCCATTGTCGACATAAAAGAATTTTCTAATAGTATTGCAACTCCCAGTTAATAGCGAAGTTAAATAATCAAAAACAAATTTTATGCTAAAGATTATATATATGCATATTCTACTTTAAAATATAATTTTCAATATAAAAGGGTTCAATTGAACCCCTTCCACCTTATGCCTTCGCCCCTCCCAATGCCATATTCTTTATTTCAGAGCTTAAATTTGAATCTTTTAAATAAAGAGAAAAGAAATTCAAACATTTCACCACACTCCCAATTGATCGTTATGTTACATGCATATTTAATTTTAACTTCAAATTACATATTATATTAAATAAAATTTAATGGAGGAAATGAGGTCTCTTGACCTCTTATAAAAATAAATAGAAATAAATAAATTTTCGGATATCTTATATTAAAAAATAAAATTCTCTTATAAAAATATCATAAAATTGAAATATTTTATAAATAGCCTAAAAAGCTAATTCTTCATTATATTATGAACTCCGAGTGCCGACTATTGCACCAGTCATCTTATAAAAATATCATAAAATTGAAATATTTTTATAAATAGCCTAAAAAGCTAATTCTTCATTATATTATGAACTCCGAGTGCCGACTATTGCACCAGTCATACGTTATTTTGATTAATGTAACGGTAAAAATTACTATTGAGTTCAATACAATGATTCATGAGGACAAGTACATGCTATTTTAATTAATCCAAAATCAAAAGAGGGCAAACGGGACAACTATTTCGACTAAAGTAGTAAAAAAAAGTTTGTTTAGATTTTTTAGGTGTAAAATTAAAAAAAAAAATTACGTAAAAATAAAAACTTATCGTAAAAAGATTGTAAATTATTTTTTATCTTTTTATTTTATAAAAAACTAAAAAACTATTTCTCCATAAAAAAAAAAATCAAACAAAAACCAGAGATCTGAACAAATCTATTCCCTTTATTTACCACTCCACTAAAATGTTTGCAAATTAGCTATTTAATGGAAAAAGTCATCNTCTCTAATTCTCTACATGGGTATGATCTAAATAAGTTTTAATTATTGAATTATGAACTATGGGCCAATTTTATGTTGTTTTCCACAAAAATCATGTTTCAAGTTTTATAAATTCAAATGTCCATTTTTGAGAAGTTCACGGAAGTTGAGATTTATCAAGAATGTCCATGTATGATGAAGTATTAATGATGAACAACATTTTTTCAAGGTACCCATGTTTATAATCTCGTTTTCAAGTGAACTGAGTATTTTAAAGCATGTTAATGTATTGGGCAATGCCCACAAGTTCATGTATGATTCATTATTTATGATATGGTTTCATGATTGAACGATTTATGACGTTGGCCGATTTATGAGCCCTTGATTCATGGATAAACATGTATGAAAATAGGGATCAACAATGTTAACATTTATTTGGCCATGAATCTCATGAATGATATTTATGATTTACGTACGAGCCTAATGTGCATGTTTTTGGGAGCAGTGTCTAGCACCGAGTAGCCCGGCGTTCAAAGGACTACGTCGGTGTCTCATAACTACGTGCCATCGTAGGTTCATGTTGATACATTACAATGTTCATGGATCCCCTCCTTTATGATATCACATAATGCACGTTCCTTACCTGGCAAGCCTGGGACGACTCTGCCCACTTGAGTGAGATAGTTGGGGCATCATGTATGGCTCTACCATGATGGTGTCATTTATGACGAGTCCTCCCATTGTTCCACGTGTTTTTATGCATTTTATTATGTTTATGTTACCTTGTCTCAAGATATGATTTATAAAGTTTTTCTCTTATGACTATGATGATAAATGGATTATGAATGTTTTGAAAATCTTGAGCCTTATGTTACACTGTGATATTTATGATATGAGAATGTTTTCCTACTCTTATGAACTTTTAGGTATTTTAAATGTCCATTTTACTTACCTTACATACTGGGTACATTTCACATATTGACCGCATGCTCTATGTTGTATCATTTCTTGGTACAAGTTCCGATCTTCAGACCTAGCACCGTCATTAGCTCATTTCCGAAGTTAGCATCTAGCTCATTGGTGAGTCATCATACCAGTTGATATCAGTACCCTTTATGTTCAGTTTTCTATACTTGTTGGGTTAGTTGGGGGTGTTTTCCCATCAACCCATTAGATATGTTATAGGCTTTAGACTATTATAGTATTCAACTGTCATGTATGAAATGTGCTTCCTTTTCTATGAATGTCATGATTATGTTTCTGCTATGATATTATGTTGAGTATATTGATTGAATTATATGTATGTTCATGCCTTGGGTCGACTTGGAGTCTCTTGGGGCTCCTAGTCCCATATTTTGATCCGGTTCTACATTCGGGTCGTGATACATGCACCCCATACAAATAGTGCCTCCAAATCTCAACGAAAAAAACACCTCTACTAATTCAAGGTCATACGCTGGATAATTCTTCTCATGATTCTTGAGTTGTCTCGAGGAATACCAATGGCTTTTCCCATGCTTTATTAACACATACCCACGACTAACTCTAGAGAAATCATAATACACAACAAAACCATTTGTTCCCTTTGGTAGGTTTAAAAACTGGAGCTGAAATTAGACGAGTCTTTAACTCCTGAAAACTCTTCTCAAGAGCATTGGACCACTAAAATTTGACGTTCTTCTAAGTCAACTTTTTAAAGGGTGAGGAAATGGATGAAAATCCCTCTACAAACATCTTGTTATAACCAGTTAAGCCCAAAAAGCTCCTAATATCAGTTGGAGTTGAAGGTCTAGGCTAGTTCTGTACCATCTCTATCTTTTGAAAGTCTACCTACGCACCCTCACTAGACACCACATTACTGAGGAATGCAATTGATTTTAGCCAAAACTCACACTTGTTAAAATTAGAAAAATGGTTCTTAAGAGTGTGCAACACAATTTTAAATGAGCAACATGCTCCTCCTTACTCCAAGAGTATATGAGGATATATTCTATGAAGGAAATGAAGAACATATTCAAATACTTCTTGAACACCCTGTTCATCAAATCTGTATAAGTTGCAGGAGCATTCATTAGTCCAAGAGACATATTTACAAACTAATAGTGACCATACTGAGTCCTGAAGGCTATCTTCGGAATGTCACATGCTCTAACTCTGAGCTGAACATAGCCGGATCTGAGGTCTATCTTTGAAAAGCAACTAGAGCCCTAAAGCTGATCGAATAAGTCATCAATCATGGGATTGGGATACTTATTCTTAATTGCAACTTTATTCAATTGGCAGTAGTTAATGCATCCTGAGGGAACCATCTTTCTTCCGCATGAAAAGGATTGGAGCATAACATGGTGACTTACTAGGCCTTATAAAACCCTTATCTAGGAGATCCTTCAACTATTGTTTCTACTGCTTAACCTCAGTTGGAGCCATTTTTCAAGGAGGAATGGATATGGGCAATGTATTAGGGAGAAGTTCGACCCCAAAGTTAATCTCCTGCTCGGGAGGGACTCTTGGTAGATCATTTGAGAACACCTCTGGATAATTAGATACAATAGGAACTGACTGAAGAGTCGGGCTCTCGAACGTAGAATCCTTAACCCGAACTAGATGATATACACAACCCTTGGATATCATCATCTTGGACTTAAGGTAGGAGGTAAAGCGACCTATAGCCACTACAGAACTACCTTTTCACTCTAATACTGGTTCACGTAGAAATTGAAACTCTACTTTTCGGGTACTATAATTCACAAAAGCATAGCAAGCAAGTATATAACCAACCATGCTAAATAAAACATTGAAGTCGGTCATGTCTAACTCTTCTAAGTCAGCCTGGGCGACTTTCTGAAGAATTGTTGTAGGGCAATTTTTGTATACCCTTCGTGCTAAGATTGACTCACCAACAAGAGTAGAGACTGAGAAGGGTCATGAAGGGATTTTGAGGCTGACACCAGAAATGATAGAAATATAGGGAGTCATGAAGGATAATATGGCTCCTAGATCTAGCAATGCATAATCATCTGGAGGTAAAACTTGTAACATACCCATGAACTACATATGGTGAGCTCTCCTACTCCTGGAAGGAAGAAAGTGCATAGAAATGTTCTACCATTGTCTTCCACCTGTACTAGATGATCGCTCTACTGGGATGGGAAAGCTACATGCGCTACAGAAGAAGTGGCTGGGGCATAGCCCCTATCATCATCCTATATAGCTGAAGGACAATCCCTAAGTCTGATCACCTCCATTCCTGGATGGTACACTAGCTGATTATGGAACTAGGGCTGATGAACTCTAATAGGGCTGTGAGCGATGTCCACCACCGAACCTCTACTGAGAATACTCAAAGTTCCCTGTCCTACCCCTCTTTCTTTCCCTCTCGTTCTCCTTCAACTTCTCCTCCTCTATTTGCTAGACATAGATCAGGAGTCGAGAGATATCCATGTCGTTGATAATCATAAAAGTCCTGAACTCCTTGACCAACAAATTTGAAACCCCTAACAAAAACTTGCTCATACGATCCCTCGACTCGGCAACCATCTCTGGAGTATACTTGGACAGCTAGGTGAACTTCGAGGCATACTCTTGAACCTTCAAGTTATTCTGCTTTAGGTTGATGAAATCTGCTACCTTTGCATCCCTCAACTCCCGAGGAAAGAACTTGTCTAAGAAAGCTATCATGAACTCATCCTAGTCCAAAGGAAATGCTCCTATCCTACGACCTTCTGTCCACTACCTGAACTATAATCTGGGTAATATTTGGGATCTTATCAATGAACTCTTGTGGATCCCCGTCCATCTTAGAACCATGAAACTCTAGAGGGTTCATCCTGGTGAAGTCTTGCACTCTAGTCGCTGCAACACTCATATTGATGTTCACAGGTGCAACCACTTGTTGGTTGGCCCAGGGCAATCATAGCCTGTCCCAATATCTAGAATGCAGCGCTAAACTTGGCATAAGTGACCATCTCATTCAAAGGATCCACTGGAGGTGGAGGCACTAGCTGATTTTCATTTCCATTTCCATTTCTCCTTTCATTGGCTCTTTGAGGAGGCATTTTCTACAAATACATGTAGCACTGGTTAGGAGAATAGAGAGATTTGAACTTCATCATACGATATAGAACATGAAAAATGAAAGTTTCCTAAAATGGCTTGTAACCTCTTCCTTTTAAGTGTGGAGCTTTTCACACCTATGAAAAATAGTTTACTTAACGCAACGTTCAGACACCATATTACACACCTAAACCTGATGCTCTGATACCATGTTTTTCATGACACGAGCATAGATCCCAGATGTAACAGGGGACATAGAACCACGATGGCTCCCAGCTAACCCATGGCAGATGCATTACATGAACATAAGCATACACGAAGAAGAACAAACTTAATATAAGGCATAAGAGGAGGTCTAAGATATCATAGAACATCAAAGCTAAGAGAATAAGTCAACTGCTAAATATCTATACATCATGTTTAAAAAGCCTCAAAATATAAGATGAGCTGAAGGGACAAAACCCCCAACTAGCTCTGCTAAGTCTGAAATCTAAGCTAACATGAAAATACATGAATCAAACCTGAAGTCCTCATATGATGAGGACTCACCAATACTATGTTGAATTTGGAGCAAGATTGAATCTAGTGGTGAGGTTGAGACAGATCACCTGAAACTATATTATGACACGATATAGCACAAAAGTATGCGATCAGTACTTTGATTGTACTGGTATATTGGATAAGTAAACATGAGAGTAAGGAAAAGATTCTATAAATCATGATCGTGATAATTATAAAACATGAGTTGTTCATCATAAGCTGAAGTATAGTGACCCAAGGTTTTAAAAGTAAAATAATAAAGCTTAACATATTTTAAATCATAAGTAGAATTAATAAACTGATCAATGGGTCAAAATACTATAAAATATAATATCGTAAATTCTAAACATGAACGACAGGAAATATGAGGAATAATGGGAAATTCTCATAACTGATATACTCCAAGTGAGCATCATGGAGCCCGAAGTGTAACCATGGTCGAGAAGGTGTCCATACCTTTCCATGGGTAAGAACCATTAAGGTACTATATTACTCATGAGTATAGTAGCATAAGGAAGACACTCTCAACTGGTGAGGATTCTTTAGGCTAGGGAAAAGGGAGACACTTTCTGCTGGCGAGGACCCGTTATACTAAGGTGACACATAGTCCTGAGACCTAGGTGTGCTGAAACCCGGCCTACTCAATGTTAAATACTACTCTCAAAATCACACATAGTGCTCATATCATAATCGTGTAACATGGGTTTTGCATGGAATAGTTCAGAAATATGGTGAATACATAGATTCCTTGACATACGTGAACAAGCCATAAAAACAATGCTTAAAATTACAGCATGATACATAACTTGAAATTCATGAAAGTCCAGCATACTTGAGTAAATTATCAGAACTTGAAAATAAAGATTCATGAGAGTTCTTTATAGAAATCATGTAACCATAGAAATAAATCATATATATGATCATGAGAGAATCAAATTCATATGAGATTCACAGAGTTTTGCATGAAAAGGGTCTAACCCTAGAAATTCATCAATATCATAATTAGGGACTTGATGGAATTTAAATCATGTAATTGAGATTGAGATTGGGCATGCGAGTGGAAGAAATCCCCCATTCATGAGCCCACATATGTGGGCTTTGATGATTTCATTCTTAGACTTGAGACCCAAGAGAGTTGAGAAGAAGAAGAACCCGAGGAATTTGAGAGCCTTAAGAAGTTTGATCTTCAATTTACAGTGTTGTTAAGAGGTATTAGAGTTTATGATAAGTAAAACCGTCTAATACACCTTTAAGTAAATAAATAACAAACCAATTTTACGAGTTAAAAACATAGGGAGTTTCTCGATGGCCTATTCGCAAGTTGGTTAAGAGTTTTGAATGCCATACATGCTAGGAAAAGGCCCAGGGAAGTACCGGATAAGTGACATGTCGAACCATCACGGGAGAAGCCGCGACAAAGCCCCTCCGCGATGGCAGCGTGCCACGGAGGGAGGGCCATCGCGATGGCGCCGTGTCACGGAGGCCCTGTCCAGGCCCAAGTATAAAAGCCTCCAAACTTTGGTTTTTAAGTAAAACTTCATATAATTTACAGTAAGAACAGAGGGTAAAACCAGAGAGAAGGAGGAACGAAGATTACTTAACAATATTCCTCCGATTACGCCGTCAAACGCCCAAACTAAAATTAACTCCATATACCGAGGTATTAAGCCGCAAGGAGCATTCCTACGGGTTTAGTTTCGTGAAATTCAGTCGGCGAATCATCGTGCTACCGAGATAAGGTAAGTGGAATTGCTCCAAATTAGTGTCAACATACTCCTAGCTTTAAAGTGAGTATTTCTCCATTCTGGACTTTCGAGAAATAGCGAGTTTTCGGCCGTGTTTCGATAAACCAAAGTTTGGGTTATATAAATATTAAAAGTGATATTTTATTTAAGAATATTAACGTATTTAGTTCTAATTGAAATATATATGAATGCAGTTGGGAGAAATAATAGAATTACTGACCGAGCTG